>OZ007547.1:4784921-4878629 GCA_963931895.1 Eupithecia pulchellata | reverse complement strand
GGATCCGCGCGGCGCTGGCGGGGACGGTGCTGGCCGCGGGCGGAGGGTCGCTGCTGGCCGCGCTGCTCGCCGCCGCCGTGCTGCCCGGAGACGGCGCCGCCACGCTGGCAGAGAATAGGGAGCATTTCAGTGCGTGGCATCGGTGAGTACAGACGTGTGACAGCTAATAAATAATGCTGGATCCACACAGCATCTAGCCCTAAGCTAAGCAGAGCTTGTGTTGATGACCTCTGTGGCGCGATGGGCAAAGGTCCGCCTGCGACGCAGGAGGGGTACGATTCCCGCCTCGGGACAAATGCTTGTACGATCTACAGATATTTGTTTCGAGTGTTCTAGTCGTTTTCTATCATCATCATCATCATCAGCCTATGTTAGTCCACTGTTGGACATAGGCCTCCCCATATTAATTGGCCTTCCTCGTTTTCTATATATAGTAAAAAATATTGATCATCTGTATATCAATCATCTAGTGCCGATAACACAAACTCTGCTTAGCTTGGGGCTAGATAATGCTGTATATACTCGCGGTAAAATATAATTTTACGAAGAATTTTGTTCCTGAATACATAAAAACTACACTAACAAATCGTAAAGTTCTGTCGGTAAAGCAGCATCCATGTTAGGTAGCGACATCTATTGGAACTAAACGTTACAACGTGTGTCATTTTATCGAAAATAGGTCACGTACTTTCACAATCATAACGTTCTGTCTGTAAAGCACTTCTAAGACGTGTCATTGTATCGAAAATAGGTCACGTAATCTTTTTACCTGACCTATTTCATAATCGTAAAGCTCTGTCGGTAAAACAGCATCCAGGATTAGCCCCAAGTTAAGCAGTAGGGCAAGCACAGGCTTTTTGTCTGAGGTAGAATAGACAAAAATGACGCCACTTTGTCATCGAATGCGTAAATTATTTGAAATTAATTTCTTCAACTTCAATAATGTACGTAATGTATGGCGATGCGATGTCATTATTGTCTATTCTACCCTAGAGAACAATATCCGCGCTTGGCCTACATAGCTTGTGTTTTGGGTGCTAGATGAATGTTATACTTAAGGTCATTCGTTTTTCATACATTTGTATTTTCCCAAATATGAGCCATATGAGCTTAATTTTACAAATAAATAACTGTTTTTGGCATTGTTATAGGTCGTTATTTGCGGCAAATTATGTTTCATTAAAGAAAACACTTGATTTAATTAGAAATAACGTGGTAATTTTAGTCCATTTTTGTCACTGTGTGGGTGAACACCGATAGTGTCGTACGAGAACGTCATGAACTTATGAGTGTGAGCGGCGACGACAACGTCATCTGTGAGAAACATAACGAATCAACTCGTAATACCATAGCTTACCATTCATAAACTTTGATTTTGTTCGTTCAAGCATGTAGAACGTACATATTTCGTCTTTTATTGTTGTCATGTGGCTGTCTATTCTTTCAATGTCTATCGTTTTTCTAGGTATGTAGGTATTCTGTTGTCATTGACTTGTTTTAATTTTTGCAAAACGAAGCAAAACTATTTTTTAAAACAATCAACTTCCCAAAATAAAAGATGGGAGTCACGGAGGATGAAAATTCTAATAAATAATAAATTTCAATTCTCCTTAGTTGGACCCAAAAACTTCGAAAAAAAAGTACTAAAAATGATTTCTGTAGTTTTTTCTTTCAAGTTTTTTTGTCCGGTGACCACAGTACTTACTGTAATGTATGCTCGTCCAAAGCTAGTCTAGCTAATAATAATAATAATTCACGCATACTGTGTCTAATGTAAAAATTTAATATACCTAAATTGACATCCAATATTTAAAATAACCTACCTCTCAAACGTTTTTTCGAAAACTAGGGATACTATTCACGATACTTATTTATTGACATCACTCTGCAACACAGTAAGTTGCTGGTTCAATTCCCGCCGCGCGACAATACCTCTGATCTTGAAGAAGTAATGAATAAAGTTTTGTGATGAATCATTATTTATCAGATCCAGGATCAACTACCTGTATTACCAGTACCTAAATGTGCTCAAAAGTCCGCAATAAACAAAATTGCATTGAAATTAAAGTGTACAGAAAATCAATGACACCTAATTTCTTATTTGATAATAATTACTAGCATACTTCTCTTTGTTTTTGTGTGATAGGGACCGAGGTCAAACAAGATACTTCGTTTGAGTACGTAGAAACTCCATCAACTATTTAGGTATAACAATCGAATCAAAGGAAGGCTTGAAAACACGAATTTATTTATACCATGAATAAAAAAACAAACATGAATTTATTTATACCAATACTTGGTACTTCAGATTCTGGTATAAAATATGCGATCAGAATAATTTTGATAAATCACAACGTCACAACAGGCAGATTTTGCATTTGCAGGCTTACGCACAAAAAATATGTTCACTAACAAGAAACAAATAGGAAAATGTACTTAGATAAAATAGAGTTATTCGCACCCAGGTACAGGCAGGTGGCGTATCGTGCCCAACAGTTCACATTATAATCTTTGCTTGTGTGAGTGATTTGGTCCGGCGATTTTGCTCTTCCCAAATACAAGTTCTATAAATGTTTTCAACGCTTGAAACATTTATTGATATATGAAAAACAACGTACCATTTGCGGCAAATGTATCACTTTTAAATAATATGCACAATTTAATAAGAAAACAATAAAAAACCAACAAATTGAAAGTCAGCGCCATCTATTAGCGAAGCTATACCTAAACAAGGAGACCGTTCCACCTTAATACAATATATTAAACAGATATTTTTTTACTGTGGATGTGTTATTTATTAATTGTACCAATATATAGTTAAATTATAAGGAGATAAATAAATGTTAAATCTTTAATTGTTCCAGATACCTACTGCTTTGCACGCTGCCGATCGTGGCAGCCCTGATTAGTCTCATCTGGACTCAAGAGTCCCCGCGCTACCTGCTCGATGTTGGAAGGGAAGTTGACGCCATGTGTGTCTATCAGGTATGTTGTATATCATCAACATATATCAGGTCTAAAGAAAGAAAGAAAGAAAATATTTTTATTTACCTTAATAAAACAACACAATAGTACATAGCACTCTTAAAATCTAAGATGTAAATTAGGTATCTAAGTTGTTAAGGCAAATATGGTCGTCACTCAGCGTTATGCTGGGCGCACACTAGTGTGTCTACCCAGCGCTGATTTTCAGTGAAGACCATAGGGGTCGTGTCACGTCACGAGCGTCGGATGCTTCTTGTACACATAAAGTGGACTTAGACATCCCTTGATTAGTCTGATATGGACTTAAGAGTCACACGGTACTTGCTCGATGTTGGAAGGGAAGTTGACGCCATGTGTGTCTATCAGGTATGTTGTATATCATCAACATAATAATATATCAGGTCTAAAGAAAGAAAGAAAGAAAGAAAATATTTTTATTTACCTTAATAAAACAACACAATAGAACATAGCACTCTTTAAACTAAGATGTAAATTAGGTTGTTAAGGCAAATATGGTCGTCACTCAGCGTCATGCTGGGCGCACACTAGTGTGTCTACCCAGCGCTGATTTTCAGTTAAGACCAGGGTCGTGTCACGTCACGAGCGTCGGATGCTTCTGTACACATAAAGTGGACACATAAAGTGAACTTAGACCTCGTTTGATTAGTCTGATATGGTCTTAAGAGTCACACGGTACTTGTTCGATGTGGGAAGGGAAGTTGACGTCATTTGTGTCTATCAGGTATGTTGTATATCCTCATCATATATCAGGTCCAAAGTGGACTTAGACCTCCCTTGATTAGTCTGATCTGGACTTAAGAGTCACACGGTACTTGCTCGATGTTGGAAGGGAAGTTGACGCCATGTGTGTCTATCAGGTATGTTGTATATCATCAACATATATCAGGTCTAAAGAAAGAAAGAAAGGAAATATTTTTATTTACCTTTATAAAACAACACAATAGTACATAGCACTCTTTAAATCTAAGATGTAAATTAGGTATCTAAGTTGTTAAGGCAAATATGGTCGTCACTCAGCGTTATACTGGGCGCACACTAGTGTGTCTACCCAGCGCTGATTTTCAGTTAAGACCAGGGTCGTGTCACGTCACGAGCGTCGGATGCTTCTGTACACATAAAGTGGACACATAAAGTGAACTTAGACCTCGTTTAATTAGTCTGATATGGACTCAAGAGTCACACGGTACTTGTTCGATGTGGGAAGGGAAGTTGACGTCATTTGTGTCTATCAGGTATATTGTATATCCTCATCATATTATATCAGGTCCAAAGTGGACTTAGACCTCCCTTGATTAGTCTGATCTGGACTTAAGAGTCACACGGTACTTGCTCGATGTTGGAAGGGAAGTTGACGCCATGTGTGTCTATCAGGTATGTTGTATATCATCAACATATATCAGGTCTAAAGAAAGAAAGAAAGGAAATATTTTTATTTACCTTTATAAAACAACACAATAGTACATAGCACTCTTTAAATCTAAGATGTAAATTAGGTATCTAAGTTGTTAAGGCAAATATGGTCGTCACTCAGCGTTATGCTGGGCGCACACTAGTGTGTCCACCCAGCGCTGATTTTCAGTGAAGACCAGGGTCGTGTCACGTCACGAGCGTCGGATGCTTCTGTACACATAAAGTGGACACATAAAGTGAACTTAGACCTCGTTTGATTAGTCTGATATGGACTTAAGAGTCACACGGTACTTGTTCGATGTGGGAAGGGAAGTTGACGTCATTTGTGTCTATCAGGTATGTTGTATATCCTCATCATATATCAGGTCCAAAGTGGACTTAGACCTCCCTTGATTAGTCTGATCTGGACTTAAGAGTCACACGGTACTTGCTCGATGTGGGAAGGGAAGTTGACGTCATTTGTGTCTATTAGGTATAAAACTCCTCAACATATATCAGGTCTAAAGTGGACTTAGACCTCCCTTGATTAGTCTGATTTAGACTCGAGTCACACGGTACTTGCTCAGTGTGGGAATGGAAGTGGGCGCGCTGTGTGTTTATTAGGTATGTTGTATATCCTCATCATATATCAGGTCTAAAGTGGACTTAGACCTCTCATGATTAGTCTGATTTGGACTCGAGAGTCACACGGTACTCGCTCGATGTTGGAAGGGAAGTTGACGCCATGTGTGTCTATCAGGTATGTTGTATATCATCAACATAATAATATATCAGGTCTAAAGAAAGAAAGAAAGAAAGAAAATATTTTTATTTACCTTAATAAAACAACACAATAGTACATAGCACTCTTTAAACTAAGATGTAAATTAGGTTGTTAAGGTGGAACGTTCTCCTTGTTTAGGTATAGCTTCGCTAATAGATGGCGCTGACTTTCAATTTGTGGTTTTTTTATTGTTTTCTTATTAAATTATGGATATTATTTAAAAGTGATACATTTGCCGCAAATGGTACGTTGTTTTTCATATACCAATAAATGTTTCAAGCGTTGAAAACATTTATAGAACTTGTATTTGGGAAGAGCAAAATCGCCGGAACAAATCACTCACACAAGCAAAGATTATAATGTGAACTTTTGGCCACGATACGCCACCTGCCTGTACCTGGGTGCAAATAACTCTATTTTATCTAAGTACATTTTCCTATTTGTTTCTTGTCAGTGAGCATATTTTTTGTGCGAAAGCCTGCAAATTTGCAGGCTTTCGCACAAAAAATATGTTCACTTGTTGTTTGCATTTATGCAAAATCTGCCTGTTGTGACGTTGTGATTTATCAAAATTATCCTGATCGCATATTTTATATAAGAATCTGAAGTAGCAAGTATTGGTATAAATAAATTCATGTTTGTTTAGCAAGCCTTTCTAATTGATTCGATTGTAATAAATCGTTGATGGAATTTCTGCGTACTCAAACGAAGGATCTTGTTTGACCGGCCCCTATCACACAAAACCAAAGAGAAGTGTGCTAGTAATTATTATCAAATAAGAAATTAGGTGTTATTGATTTTCTCTGCACTTTAATTTCAATGCAATGTTGTTTATTGCGGACTTTTGAGCACAATTAGGTACTGGTAAAATACAGGCAGTTGATCCTGGATCTGGTAAATAATGATTCATTACAAAAATTCATTCATTACTTCTTGAAGATCAGAGGTTTTGTCGAGCGGCGGGAATTGAACCAGCAACTTACTGTGTTGCAGAGTGATGTCAATAAATAAGTATCATGTTATCTAGTATACCTAGTTTTCGAAAAAAGGATTGATAGGTAATTTTAAATATTGGATACCACCCAATAATTATTTAGAATTATTATTATTATTAGCTAGACTAGCTTTAAACGGGCATACATTACAGTATGGTCACCGGACAAAAAAACTTCGAAAAACACTACAAAAATCATTTTTTGTACTTATTTTTCGAAGTTTTTGGTTCCATTCCAACTAACGACGATTAAAATTTATTATTTATTAGAATTTTCCTCCTCCGGGGCTCCATCGTTTATTTTGGGAAGTTGATTGTTTTAGTAAATAGTTTTGCTTCGTTTTTCAAAAATCATAACAAGTCAATGACAACGGAATACAAAAACGATAGTCATTGAAAGAACAGACAGCCACATGACAACAATAAAAGACGAAATATCTACGTTCTACATGCTTGAACGAACAAAATCAAAGTTTAGGAATGGTAAGCTATGGTATTATGAGTTGATTCGTTATGTTTCTCACAGATGACGTTGTCGTCGCCGCCAACACTCCTAAGTTCATGACATTCTCGTACGACACTATCGGTGTTAACCCACACAGTAACAAAAATGGACTAAAATTACCACGTTATTTCTAATTAAATCAAGTGTTTTCTTCAATGAAACATAATTTGCCGCAAATAACGACCTATAACAATGCCAACGACAGTTATTTATTTGTAAAATTAAGCTCACATGGCTCATATTTGGGAAAATACAAACCTATGAAAAACGGATGACCTTAAGGCAAATATGGTCGTCACTCAGCGTTATGCTGGGCGCACACTAGTGTGTCCACCCAGCGCTGATTTTCAGTGAAGACCAGGGTCGTGTCACGTCACGAGCGTCGGATGCTTCTGTACACATAAAGTGGACACATAAAGTGAACTTAGACCTCGTTTGATTAGTCTGATATGGACTTAAGAGTCACACGGTACTTGTTCGATGTGGGAAGGGAAGTTGACGTCATTTGTGTCTATCAGGTATGTTGTATATCCTCATCATATATCAGGTCCAAAGTGGACTTAGACCTCCCTTGATTAGTCTGATCTGGACTTAAGAGTCACACGGTACTTGCTCGATGTGGGAAGGGAAGTTGACGTCATTTGTGTCTATTAGGTATAAAACTCCTCAACATATATCAGGTCTAAAGTGGACTTAGACCTCCCTTGATTAGTCTGATTTAGACTCGAGTCACACGGTACTTGCTCAGTGTGGGAATGGAAGTGGGCGCGCTGTGTGTTTATTAGGTATGTTGTATATCCTCATCATATATCAGGTCTAAAGTGGACTTAGACCTCTCATGATTAGTCTGATTTGGACTCGAGAGTCACACGGTACTCGCTCGATGTTGGAAGGGAAGTGGACGCATTTTATTTCCTTAGTATTTTTTTTTTTACCTGTCAACGCAATAATTATTATTTACTGTTTTGGGGGTAGAAGGTGGATTCCCCCCAACTGGGAACAGAGGGAGATCTCCCCTGTGCTGGAGTTCGCCCATCTGGCGCAAGAGCGCCAGATGGGCAGATGTGCGTAAGACCACTGGCGTAAGTACGCCAGTGGTCTTACGACCGACAGTTGATGTCGGGTAATCGTATATGAGTTAACTGTTACCGAAACAAGCGTTGCTATCTAGGAATTGCCTCTATTTTTGCTCTCTTAGCGACATCTAGCGGAGACTGTTTGAAGCACTTAGGCAGGTAGTTAGCTTTCTTTCATTCTTCCGATAAGACTTGCCCACCTCTATTGAGACTGGCCCTTGTAGTTCAGGCCAATGATGACAGAGGTCGCTACAAATATTAAAATATAACCTAACTGCCATTCCCTAACCTAACTCTACCGTCAAATATTCCAGGCAATCCACAGCAGCAACCAAATGCGTATCTTTGGTAAAGGAAACGTCGCCGCCGCGCCCACCGAGGCGGAATACCGTCTGGGCGAGCTATCTCTGCCGGGGAAACGTCGCCCGCCCGCCCTGCATCACGTCAGACATAGCGTGAAGATGGTAAGTTGTAGGTCAATACTTTATTAATTATCATCAGAAGAATAGGCCGTGTGGTGCCGGCATAGAATTTCACCACCCCCACTCTTCCCGTGGGTGTCGTAAGAGGCGACTAAGGGAAACACACCGGGGGGCGGGCAGCAGCGCCCTCTGTAGAACAACTCCACCGAACTGCGATCCCCAACCCGCATGCCCAGCGTGGGGATTATGGGCATTAAACCCCAAATGATAATGCCATCTTTGGCGCTCATTAGGGGAGGCCTATATCCAGCAGTGGACTATTATAGGCTGGTGATGATGATCAGAAGAATACCGGCTGGGCGAGCTGTATCTGTCGGGGAAACGTTTCCCGCCCGCCCTGCATCACGTCAGGCATATCCTGAAGATGGTAAGTTGTAGGTCAATACTTTATTCATCACTAGCGGTCCGCCCCGGCCTCGCACGAGTTCTTAAAAAAAATGTTTTTATGCAGAACCTTACTTTTTTTTAATATATTATATTTTTTACCTATCACGGAAAATTTAGGATTCTAATGGTGTAAGAACTTTTCAAATCGGTCCAGTTGTTCCGGAGCTTATTCAATTCAAATAAACAAACATACAATCAAATCTTTCCTCTTTATAATTACCTAATTAGTATCAACATCATCAGCCTATAACAGTCCACTGCTGGACACAGGCAGAAGGCGCTGCTGCCCGCCCCCCGGTGTGTTTCCCTTAGTCGCCTCTTACGACACCCACGGGAAGAGTTGGGGCGGTGAAATTCTATGCCGGCACCACACGGCTAATTAGTATAGAGATGTGTGTATTTTTCATTATTTTTTTATTTGATTAACGATATTTTGTTTGTTTCAGTACTGGCAGACGTATTGCCAAATATTTGGGCCTGTTCACGGAATTCCGACGGCACTTTTTTGCACCATCTTTAGCTTCTTGATAATGACACATGTAAGTACGTACCATCATTTGACGACCACCGTGGCGCAGTGGGCGAAGGTCCGTCTGCGATACAGCAGGTTGGGTTCGATTCCCGCCGCGAGATAAATATTTGTACGATCTGCAGATATTTGTTCAGGGTGTTCTGGTCGTTTTCTATGTGGAATAAAACATATCTATATCATGTAATAATATTGCAAAACCATTTAAAATATTGTTCCTAAAGACTGAACACTATGTATAATAAAAATATGTGTGTTAATCTGTGTTATATATTGTACTAGCGGTCCGTCCCGGCTTCGCACGGGTATTAAACAAAAATTTCAGAAATTATACACACTAAAACGATGGGTTTCACAGTTTTCATACGGATCCCTTACTTTTTGTAACAGCATTAGGGTTTTTGACATTGACTCGACACTCCATAACTTGGCCGTAGAGAAAAAGCAAGCACCGTGCACTATACTCGTATATTCAACCTCTTTTTCTATTATGACGCGCCATAATAGAAAAAGAGGTTGAATATACAGCGCACGGTTCAATTATTAAATTTTTCATGCGGATCCCTAACTTTTTTTAAAATATTATATGGCCTATGTTCATCACGGAAAATTTAGGATTGTAATAGTGAAATAATTTTTCAAATTGGTCCACTAGTTTCGGAGCCTATTCAATTCAAACAAACATACAAACAATCAAATCTTTCCTCTTTATAATATTAGTATAGATTTATGTAGCTTGTGTTATGCTAGATGACTATCTAGCACCAAACACAAGCTCTGCTTAGCTTGAAGCTAGATGCTATGTGGATTGTTCGGCATTATTTATATATTCCTTCTTCTCTTCTTTATGACCGTTCTTGATTTATTCTCTCTTCTCTTCTCTTGTCCGCAGTACTTCCTAGCTGGGTACGTCCCCTTCAGCGTGGTAGCCAAGGAACAGGTGGTCTACGAGGCCTCAACGGCCACCATTGAAAACTCAACCTTCACCGGACAGTATTATAACACAACGATACAGAATACTATCTATGAGAATACTGTCTTCAGGTGTGTATCATCTATAATCAAATCAAATCATTTATTTGCCGAATACATTATTATAGGTACAGTGCGCGTCACATATAAGTACCTACATCTCGATGTATGTGGGACACAATAGTTGTTATTGTTGGGAATTTCAGACTTTGAGTATTATGGAAAGGCAGTACGAACCTGAGCGGTGGCCTGAAAAAATTTTTCATGTGCAAAATTGTGACAAGTTACAAGGTATTTAGAAGTAGTCGAAAATAGTTTGTATACAAGGGGGATACTTAATTCTGACGCGCACTGTACATGTCAGATCTTATAACTACAGTAGTGTCTATGTATTCAACCCGCAAGCAGGCGTGTAAATATTAATAGGATTGAATTGTATATGGAAAATAATCAAAAATAATTAAATAGGTAATCATGATCAATAAAAATAAGAATAATAATCATGTCAATACAAATTATAATAATAATATCGTAACTATGTGACAATCAAAAACAAAACAGTAAATAATTCTACTTAAAATTAATTAATTCATCTATACTATAAAAACATTAGTCAATCACCTTACTTATTTTTTTTTGTATAGATTTATATAGTATAAATCGGGAATCGAACCCGCAACCTCGCAGGCGGATCTTCGCCCACCGCGCCACAGAGGTCGTCATAACTAATATATTTATCTTCCCGTTGCAGGAATAGTTCATTCCGAGACCTGCTGATGTTTCACGTACAGTTCTGGAACTGCAGTTTCTACGAGGTCGCGATGGCGAACGTCAAGAGCTCTAGGACCTCGTTTCATGGCTGTCTGTTCGTCAACACCACGTGAGTTGCTATTAAATAAATAATGCTGGACAATCCGCACAATCTTGTGGTGCCAGCATAGAATTCCACCACCCCAACTCTTCCCGTGGGTGTCGTAGACGGCTAAGGGAGACACACCGGGGGGTGGGCAGCGCCCTCTGTAGAACAACTCCACCGAACTGCGATCCCAACCCGTCCAGCGTGGGGATTATGGGCAATAACCCGCAAATGATGAATAATGCCATCTATGGCGCTCATTACAGACCTATGTCCAGCCGTGGACTGTTATAGGCTGGTGAAAGTGAAGTGAATCCACATAGCATCATCTAGCCATAAGCTAAGCAGAGCTTGTGTTATGGGTACTAGATAACTGATATACATAATACAATAGATTAAATAGACAGGTTGGATTGCGGAAGTAAGGGTAAATTTTAAGGCTTCGAAAAGGAAACAAGTTTGTTTGTTCATGGTTTTGTATTGACTAAAATAGAAATAACACTTATTCCCACCGATAAAAAATAGTATTTACTAACAAAGAAAATTACAATAAAATAACCTAATTAGAACTAGTATTTACAATTAAAGAAATTGAGCTAACTGTAGACTCTTGACTTTTGCGACAGAGTCTGTTACAAACAAACTACACTGATCCATATCAATACCAGTCGCTCGCGTCCCAAGACGCTGTCTGCATTGCCTCGCTGTATGCAATGCTGATGCGCTGCGACAGATACTGACCAGCTCTCGGGTCACGAGCTCAGATAATTAAATAAAAACCCGGAGAGCGTCTGTGAATAGCAGAGTAAAGCGTAGATTATCCGAACTTATTCAGATTACGTAAAATACGTATCTATACTAATATTATAAAGAGGAAAGATTTGATTGTTTGTTTGTTTGTTTGAATTGAATAGGCTCCGAAACTACTGGACCGAGTTAAAAAATTCTATCACCATTAGAATCCTTAATTTTCCGTGATGAACATAGGCTATATAATATTTTCAAAAAAGTTAGGGATCCGCATGAAAAATTCAATAATTGAACCGTGGGCTGTATATTCAACCTCTTTTTCTATTATGGCGCGTCAGAATAGAAAAAGAGGTTGTATAGCGCACGGTGCTTGCTTTTTCTCTACGGCCAGTGTCAGATTTGGAATGTCGAGTCAATGTCAAAAACCCCAATGCTGTTAAAAAAAGTAAAGATCCGTATGAAAACTGTGAAACCCATCGTTTTAGTGTGTATAATTTCTGAAATTTTTGTTTAATACCCGTGCGAAGCCGGGGCGGGCCGCTAGTTACAATATATTTTACGTATTATACGTAAAAGTGGAATAAGCAAATAAATCAGCCTTTTTGCTCTGTATGTCAAATTGAATGAGTAAATGAAGTAAGCATTTCTGCTCTTTAAGTCAAATTAAATAAGTAAATAAATAAGCATAATGCTTACTTTATAAAGTAAGCATTATGCTAAAACATTTGTTTATGTTTGTTGGTTTGTTGTCCCCAGTTTAATAGACACAGATATGGAGGCTGGCGTGGAATTCGACGAATGGTGCGTTTTCAACAACACCGTGATCCGCGGGATGAAGGGCGGCTGCGCCAGACACGCCGATCTCACGTCCAAGTAAGATTTATACATATTACGACCTGTATTAAAAAAAAATAATATACCAAACATTTTCGATTTCCCTCGGTACGAGAATGCGATGACTGCTACACCACGAAGTCAAGTACCACAAGTCAAGAGCGTTATTGGCATTTACAAGAAAAAACTGTTAGATAATAATATATCTAAATTAAATTAAAAAACGTACAATAGGCGGCCGTATTGCTTATAGTAACTTCTTCCAGGCAACCTTATTTATAAAATATAGATATAAGTAAATTTTATTGTACCAACTTCAACAACTTCATTGGTTTTGTCTTTTTGTTGTACTAACAACAAAAATAAAAATAAATGATTAAAAAGAAACTTCTATCAATATAACATAAAATACAAACACTGTAATACTGTGGTTAAAAAGCATTAAACCGGTAAAAAACCATTTAATGTATTTTAAAGCCAAACTCATTGTATAATGTTTGTGAACAAATTGTAAGTAATATTTATTGAATGAAGGACCCAAATCGACAAGTAATGTAAATGGCGTATAAAACACGCAGCAACTGATTTTGCATCATTTTTTTCTGCATTTTTAGGTTAAGCGTGAGACGATTTGTCTCACACTTAAATGGTTTTTTAAAAGTTTACAAACATTCTACATAGATTTTGGCTATGGTATAAGTCAATGTGTAATATAATGTATATATAATAACATCCTTAAATAAGTGCTTATTTATAAGAATGTGTTATATATACTCTATTGTTGTTCCTTACTGTATAAGTAAATAAATAAATGTGTTTCCAGACTCAGCGGCCTGATAACCGAGCAGACATATATTGCGCACGCGACTTTCGTCGCGGCATTATTCGCGCCGTTGCCGGACCGACTGCGGCCATCTGGTATGTAAATACATAAATAATGCTGGACAGTCCACACATCATCTAGCCCCTAGCTAAGCAGAGCTTGTGTTAGGAGCTAGATGATTGTTTATACATAAATACAATATATAACACAATATATACATAGAAACGACCAGAACACTCTGAACAAATATCTGCAGATCGTACTAACATTTTTCCCGAGGCGGGAATCGAAGCCCACCGCGCCACAGAGGTCCCCAATCTTAATATATAAAGGAACGAGCGATTTTCTGGCGACAACGCCCAGCCTAAACCGCTGAAGTTAGAAAGCTGAAATTTGGAAGGTAGGTTCCTTTTACAACACAAGCACCCGCTAAGAAGGGATTTTTGGAAATTCCACCCCTAAGGGGGTGAAAAGGGGGATGGAAGTTTTTTTGGTCATTTTTCTAACTCTGTAACCGGTAGCCCGATTTTCTTGAAATTTACAGGAAATACTAAAAATACAAAAATATTGAACACGTGTTTCAGCATTTTTCAAAATATTCCTGAAAATACGGTGAAATGGGTCATTCAAGTTTGAGATTCGTATTTTGGCTCCATATTGAAATGTCTATAACTTTTTGATATAGCATACTAATGACTTGAAACTTTCAGTATGTATTGAAAAAACTATAAATCAAACCACGTGTTTCAGGATTTTTCAAAAATGTTACTATACAAGTTTAAAAAGGAAGTCGAATTACTTAAGATAATTGCGATTTTTTTTAACAAATGACCCAACATGAAACTTACTCAGAATACTAAACAAACAAAAATATTGAACACGTGTTTCAGGATTTTTTCAAATATTCCTGAAAAAACATCAAAATATAAAGGAACAAGCGATTTCCTGGCGACAACGCCCAGCCTAAACCGCTGAAGCTAGAGAGCTGAAATTTAGAAGGTAGGTTCCTTTTACAACACAAGCACCCGCTAAGAAGGGATTATCTTAATATATAAAGGAACGAGCGATTTTCTGGCGACTTTCAAATATTCCTGAAAAAACATCAAAATATAAAGGAACAAGCGATTTCCTGGCGACAACGCCCAGCCTAAACCGCTGAAGCTAGAGAGCTGAAATTTAGAAGGTAGGTTCCTTTTACAACACAAGCACCCGCTAAGAAGGGATTATCTTAATATATAAAGGAACGAGCGATTTTCTGGCGACAACGCCCAGCCTAAACCGCTGAAGTTAGAAAGCTGAAATTTGGAAGGTAGGTTCCTTTTACAACACAAGCACCCGCTAAGAAGGAATTTTTGGAAATTCCACCCCTAAGGGGGTGAAAAGGGGGATGGAAGTTTTTTTGGTCATTTTTCTAACTCTGTAACCGGTAGCCCGATTTTCTTGAAATTTACAGGAAATACTAAACATACAAAAATATTGAACACGTGTTTCAGCATTTTTCAAAATATTCCTGAAAATAGGGTGAAATGGGTCATTCAAGTTTGAGATTCGTATTTTGGCTCCATATTGAAATGTCTATAACTTTTTGATATAGCATACTAATGACTTGAAACTTTCAGTATGTATTGAAAAAACTATAAATCAAACCACGTGTTTCAGGATTTTTCAAAAATGTTACTATACAAGTTTAAAAAGGAAGTCGAATTACTTAAGATAATTGAGATTTTTTTTAACAAATGACCCAACATGAAACTTACTCAGAATACTAAAAAAACAAAAATATTGAACACGTGTTTCAGGATTTTTTCAAATATTCCTGAAAAAACATCAAAATATAAAGGAACAAGCGATTTCCTGGCGACAACGCCCAGCCTAAACCGCTGAAGCTAGAGAGCTGAAATTTAGAAGGTAGGTTCCTTTTACAACACAAGCACCCGCTAAGAAGGGATTATCTTAATATATAAAAGGAACGAGCGATTTTCTGGCGACAACGCCCAGCCTAAACCGCTAAAGTTGGAAAGCTGAAATTTGGAAGGTAGGTTCCTTTTACAACACAAGCACCCGCTAAGAAGGGATTTTTGGAAATTCCACCCCTAAGGGGGTGAAAAGGGGGATGGAAGTTTTTTTGGTCATTTTTCTAACTCTGTAACCGGTAGCCCGATTTTCTTGAAATTTACAGGAAATACTAAACATACAAAAATATTGAACTCGTGTTTCAGCATTTTTCAAAATATTCCTGAAAATACGGTGAAATGGGTCATTCAAGTTTGAGATTCGTATTTTGGCTCCATATTGAAATGTCTATAACTTTTTGATATAGCATACTAATGACTTGAAACTTTCAGTATGTATTGAAAAAACTATAAATCAAACCACGTGTTTCAGGATTTTTCAAAAATGTTACTATACAAGTTTAAAAAGGAAGTCGAATTACTTAAGATAATTGCGATTTTTTTTAACAAATGACCCAACATGAAACTTACTCAGAATACTAAACAAACAAAAATATTGAACACGTGTTTCAGGATTTTTTCAAATATTCCTGAAAAAACATCAAAATATAAAGGAACAAGCGATTTCCTGGCGACAACGCCCAGCCTAAACCGCTGAAGCTAGAGAGCTGAAATTTAGAAGGTAGGTTCCTTTTACAACACAAGCACCCGCTAAGAAGGGATTATCTTAATATATAAAGGAACGAGCGATTTTCTGGCGACTTTCAAATATTCCTGAAAAAACATCAAAATATAAAGGAACAAGCGATTTCCTGGCGACAACGCCCAGCCTAAACCGCTGAAGCTAGAGAGCTGAAATTTAGAAGGTAGGTTCCTTTTACAACACAAGCACCCGCTAAGAAGGGATTATCTTAATATATAAAGGAACGAGCGATTTTCTGGCGACAACGCCCAGCCTAAACCGCTGAAGTTAGAAAGCTGAAATTTGGAAGGTAGGTTCCTTTTACAACACAAGCACCCGCTAAGAAGGAATTTTTGGAAATTCCACCCCTAAGGGGGTGAAAAGGGGGATGGAAGTTTTTTTGGTCATTTTTCTAACTCTGTAACCGGTAGCCCGATTTTCTTGAAATTTACAGGAAATACTAAACATACAAAAATATTGAACACGTGTTTCAGCATTTTTCAAAATATTCCTGAAAATAGGGTGAAATGGGTCATTCAAGTTTGAGATTCGTATTTTGGCTCCTTATTGAAATGTCTATAACCTTTTGATATAGCATACTAATGACTTGAAACTTTCAGTATGTATTGAAAAAACTATAAATCAAACCACGTGTTTCAGGATTTTTCAAAAATGTTACTATACAAGTTTAAAAAGGAAGTCGAATTACTTAAGATAATTGAGATTTTTTTTAACAAATGACCCAACATGAAACTTACTCAGAATACTAAAAAAACAAAAATATTGAACACGTGTTTCAGGATTTTTTCAAATATTCCTGAAAAAACATCAAAATATAAAGGAACAACCGATTTCCTGGCGACAACGCCCAGCCTAAACCGCTGAAGCTAGAGAGCTGAAATTTAGAAGGTAGGTTCCTTTTACAACACAAGCACCCGCTAAGAAGGGATTATCTTAATATATAAAAGGAACGAGCGATTTTCTGGCGACAACGCCCAGCCTAAACCGCTGAAGTTGGAAAGCTGAAATTTGGAAGGTAGGTTCCTTTTACAACACAAGCACCCGCTAAGAAGGGATTTTTGGAAATTCCACCCCTAAGGGGGTGAAAAGGGGGATGGAAGTTTTTTTGGTCATTTTTCTAACTCTGTAACCGGTAGCCCGATTTTCTTGAAATTTACAGGAAATACTAAACATACAAAAATATTGAACTCGTGTTTCAGCATTTTTCAAAATATTCCTGAAAATAGGGTGAAATGGGTCATTCAAGTTTGAGATTCGTATTTTGGCTCCATATTGAAATGTCTATAACTTTTTGATATAGCATACTAATGAATTGAAACTTTCAGTATGTATTGAAAAAACTATAAATCAAACCACGTGTTTCAGGATTTTTCAAAAATGTTACTATACAAGTTTAAAAAGGAAGTCGAATTACTTAAGATAATTGAGATTTTTTTTTAACAAATGACCCAACATGAAACTTACTCAGAATACTAAAAAAACAAAAATATTGAACACGTGTTTCAGGATTTTTTCAAATATTCCTGAAAAAACATCAAAATATAAAGGAACAAGCGATTTCCTGGCGACAACGCCCAGCCTAAACCGCTGAAGCTAGAGAGCTGAAATTTAGAAGGTAGGTTCCTTTTACAACACAAGCACCCGCTAAGAAGGGATTATCTTAATATATAAAGGAACGAGCGATTTTCTGGCGACAACGCCCAGCCTAAACCGCTGAAGTTAGAAAGCTGAAATTTGGAAGGTAGGTTCCTTTTACAACACAAGCACGGGCTAAGAAGGGATTTTTGGAAATTCCACCCCCAAGGGGGTGAAAAGGGGGATGGAAGTTTTTTTGGTCATTTTTCTAACTCTGTAACCGGTAGCCCGATTTTCTTGAAATTTACAGGAAATACTAAACATACAAAAATATTGAACACGTGTTTCAGCATTTTTCAAAATATTCCAGAAAATAGGGTGAAATGGGTCATTCAAGTTTGAGATTCGTATTTTGGCTCCATATTGAAATGTCTATAACTTTTTGATATAGCATACTAATGACTTGAAACTTTCAGTATGTATTGAAAAAACTATAAATCAAACCACGTGTTTCAGGATTTTTCAAAAATGTTACTATATAAGTTTAAAAAGGAAGTAGAACTATTGAGGTTATTGTGGTGAAATTTATCAACCATTGACGCTATTGGCTTAGAATTTACAGAGAAAACTACACAAACAAAAATATTGAATACGTATTTTAGGATTTTTCTAAATAATCCTGAAAATGGGATTAAAACGGTTATTCAAGTTTGAGATTCGTAGTTTGGCTCCGTATTCAAATGTCTAAATCATTTTAAGTACTACGTACGAATTACTTTTGCATGTCCTAAAAAAAACAAAAAAAAATAATAATATTTATTTCAGGATTTTCCCAAACATTCCTGAAAATGGGTTGACAGAGGTGATTTAAGTTTGAGTGATTTGTAGTTTGCTCCATATTGAAATGTTTTTAACTTTTTAATGAAGGATGGTAACGACATAAAATTTCAAATAGGTATACATAATACCAAGTACAATAAATAAAAATAAGTAATTCAGAATTTTTCATTAAAATTACGTTAAAAGTATAAAAAGAAGTCGAATCACCTAAGATTTTTTGGAATTTTTAACTTTTCTCCCAATCAGCTTGAAACAAAATTAATAAAAATATATAATACTTATTTCTGGATTTTTCAAAATATGCCTGAAAATGGGGTGAAACGTGTTATTTAAGTTTGAGATTTATAGTTTGGCTCCGTATTGAATAACTTTTTAATATGGCGTATAGTTTACTGTTTAGTTTACAAAAAAAGGAACACGTATTTCAGAGCTTTTCATAAAAGTTACTCAATAAGTACCTATACAAAAGGTAAGGGTATTAATGACTTTTCGTTTCAAAAATATACTGTAAAAACAATGAATAAAAACAAGAGTTCCGAAGTTTTCTTTTTTTTTAATCTTTTAATAAGGACAATAATACATAAGAAGTTTTTAAGGACTTTTTAACTTATGTGACTTTTTATCCAGTGTCGAAACTACCTAGAAACTTGCTGATAATACTTAAAATATCAATTTATTCAACATATGTGTTTAATGGTTTTTCAACATAAAATAGGTTTTGAAGTTATTCAGGTTTTTTGTAAGTTCATAAGGATCATTCTTTGAAAAGAAATGCATAATTAATAATCAAAAGAAAAGGTTATTATTTAAAATTTTGTTTGAATACTCACTCTACTTAGATTCAGGTAATTTATTTATAGTACTTTAATTCTATGGTGTTTTTTCCTCGATAAAATATAAATTCGTAATATTTTTTTTTAACTTTGTCCGTGACTCCTTTAACGACTGTTAGCCGCATGGCTTCTGATTTTGCAATCCAATCCCATCTCAGAAAGCCAATCTGTAGATATATTTAAATAAAATAGGATTAGGAAATTTACAAACAAATTGGGCTATAGTAGAATTTCCACCGTGTCATTAGATTCTCTATAAAAAAATACAGTAAATGATTATTTAAAAAAAAAACTCATTATAATGGGCTTAGACATGATATTAAAAGCGGGTTTCAATTTCCGACTCTTAAAATAGGGTAAGTATTAGCTGATTTCGTCAAGAAGTTTTACCCTAAAGTCCACGCAAATGAAATTGCGAGCGGGTCAGCTAGTGTAATATTATGTGTATGGGAAATAAAGTGATCACTTTGATTCTTTGTTCACATCTCTCTCCTTACAGTAAAGAAGCTGACAAGAAATCTTTACCTTGTTATTCGACCATAACGCTACTAATACTATCTATTAACTTATCCATGAAAACATTAATTAACCTGTCTATACTAATATTATAAAGAGGAAAGATTTGATTGTTTGTTTGTTTGAATTGAATAGGCTCCAAAACTACTGGACCGAGTTAAAAAATTCTTTCACCATTAGAATTCTTAATTTTCCGCGATGAACATAGGCTATATAATATTTTCAAAAAAGTTAGGGATCCGCATGAAAAATTCAATAATTGAACCGTGGCGCTGTATATTTAAGGTGGAACGGTCTCCTTGTTTAGGTATAGCTTCGCTAATAGATGGCGCTGACTTTCAATTTGTTGGTTTTTTATTGTTTTCTTATTAAATTGTGCATATTATTTAAAAGTGATACATTTGCCGCAAATGGTACGTTGTTTTTCATATATCAATAAATGTTTCAAGCGTTGAAAACATTTATAGAACTTGTATTTGGGAAGAGCAAAATCGCCGGACCAAATCACTCACACAAGCAAAGATTATAATGTGAACTGTTGGGCACGATACGCCACCTGCCTGTACCTGGGTGCGAAAAACTCTATTTTATCTAAGTACATTTTCCTATTTGTTTCTTGTTAGTGAACATATTTTTTGTGCGTAAGCCTGCAAATGCAAAATCTGCCTGTTGCGACGTTGTGATTTATCAAAATTATTCTGATCGCATATTTTATACCAGAATCTGAAGTACTTACCAAGTATTGGTATAAATAAATTCATGTTTGTTTTTTTATTCATGGTATAAATAAGTTCGTGTTTTCAAGCCTTCCTTTGATTCGATTGTAATAAATCGTTGATGGAGTTTCTACGTACTCAAACGAAGTATCTTGTTTGACCTCGGACCCTATCACACAAAAACAAAGAGAAGTATGCTAGTAATTATTATCAAATAAGATATTAGGTGTCATTGATTTTCTGTACACTTTAATTTCAATGCAATTTTGTTTATTGCGGACTTTTGAGCACAATTAGGTACTGGTAAAATACAGGTAGTTGATCCTGGATCTGATAAATAATGATACATCACAAAACTTTATTCATTACTTCTTCAAGATCAGAGGTATTGTCGCGCGGCGGGAATTGAACCAGCAACTTTTTGTGTTGCAGAGTGATGTCAATAAATAAGTATCGTGAATAGTATCCCTAGTTTTCGAAAAAACGTTTGAGAGGTAGGTTATTTTAAATATTGGATGTCAATTTAGGTATATTAATTTTTACATTAGACACAGTATGCGTGAATTATTATTATTATTATTAGCTAGACTAGCTTTGGACGAGCATACATTACAGTAAGTACTGTGGTCACCGGACAAAAAAAACTTGAAAGAAAAAACTACAGAAATCATTTTTAGTAGGTACCTACTTTTTTTTCGAAGTTTTTGGGTCCAACTAAGGACAATTGAAATTTATTATTTATTAGAATTTTCATCCTCCGTGACTCCATCTTTTATTTTGGGAAGTTGATTGTTTTAAAAAATAGTTTTGCTTCGTTTTGCAAAAATCAAAACAAGTAAATGACAACAGAATACCTACATACCTAGAAAAACGATAGACATTGAAAGAATAGACAGCCACATGACAACAATAAAAGACGTAATATGTACGTTCTACATGCTTGAACGAACAAAATCAAAGTTTATGAATGGTAAGCTATGGTATTACGAGTTGATTCGTTATGTTTCTCACAGATGACGTTGTCGTCGCCGCTCACACTCATAAGTTCATGACGTTCTCGTACGACACTATCGGTGTTCACCCACACAGTGACAAAAATGGACTAAAATTACCACGTTATTTCTAATTAAATCAAGTGTTTTCTTTAATGAAACATAATTTGCCGCAAATAACGACCTATAACAATGCCAAAAACAGTTATTTATTTGTAAAATTAAGCTCATATGGCTCATATTTGGGAAAATACAAATGTATGAAAAACGAATGACCCTCTTTTTCTATTATGACGCGCCATAATAGAAAAAGAGGTTGAATATACAGCGCACGGTGCTTGCTTTTTCTCTACGGCCAGTGTCAGTTATGGAGTGTCGAGTCAATGTCAAAAACCCCAATGCTGTTAAAAAAAGTAAAGATCCGTATGAAAACTGTGAAACCCATCGTTTTAGTGTGTATAATTTCTGAAATTTTTGTTTAATACCCGTGCGAAGCCGGGGCGGGCCGCTAGTTATCTATAAATTACTATTAAGTCTGTATTATAAGATTCTGTTTTCCTTTAATTAAATAAAATTCACCCAAATGTCATCTTTTGTTTCAGCCCCCTTCTGTTTCGCTATGTTGCTGCTATCTCCCTCTTTCTACCTCACGACGAGCGAGACAACGCTATACGCAATCGAGGCGATATACCGTGGGCTGCTAGCCGTGTTGTTCTTGAACAAATCGCTTCGGATCTACAAAGCCTACCCCGCGAGCTTGAGGTAATCAATAGATGCGGTATATTGCTGTCTCCCTCAGTCTACCTAGCGTCGAGTGAGATAGCGCTATACGTAGTCGAGGCTGTATGGGTGCTCGGTATAGCGTTCTTTACCGAGTCGCTTCGGAGCTTGAGGTAATCACAGTAGATAGATGCGGCATATTGCTGTCTCCCTCACACTACATAGCTTCGAGTGAGACAGCGCTATACGCAGTCGAGGCGATACACCGTGGGCTGCTAGCCGTGTTGTTCTTGAACAAGTCGCTTCGGATCTACAAAGCCTACCCCGCGAGCTTGAGGTAACCAGTAGATGGATATTGCGGTCTCCCTCACTCTACCTACCGTTGAGTGAGACAGCGCTATACGCATTCTAGGCATGCTGGCGTTCTTTACCGAGTCTAGCCCGAAAGCTTGAGGTAATCACAGTAGATAGTCGCGGCATATTGTTGTCTCCCTCACTCTACCTAGCGTGAGATAGCGCTTTACGTAGTCGAGGCTGTATGGCTGGTCGTTATGGCGATCTTAACCGAGTCGCTTCGGATCTACAAAGCCTATCCCGCGAGCTTGAGGTAATAACAGTAGACTCGGCTTATTGCTGTCCCCTTTACTCTACCTAGCGTTGAGTGATACGGCGCTATACGCATTTGAGGCGCTGTATCGTTGATTGCTGATAGACGCGGTGTGATGCGGTCTCCCTCACTCTACCTAGCGTTGAGTGAGATAGCGCTATACGCATTCAAAAATTAAGTAAAGAGAAAATATTATTTCTATTTTTATAACAATTATTGTATGAAACTTGACTTGTCTAATTAGACGACCTCAGTGGCGCGGCGGGTGAGGGTCCGCTTGCTATGCAGGAGGTTGCGGGTTCGATTCCCGCCTCGGTAGAAATGTTTGTAGGATATGCAGATATTTGTGTGGCAGGGTGTTCTGATCGTTAAGTTATTAATGATAAAAATATCTATGTAATATATCGTATCAGTAATCTAGTACCCATACCAACAGCTCTGCTCAGTTCGGGGCTAGATGAAGTTGTGTGAATGATCCAGCATTATTTTTTTATTTGCCGTGTGGTACCACCGCTCTTCCCGTGGGTGTCGTAAGAGGGACACACACCGGGGGGTGGGCAGCAGCGCCCTCTGCAGAACAACTCCACGGAACTGCGATCCCCAACCCACCCAGCGTGGGGATTATTGGCAATTACCCCCAAATGATAACCATCTATGGCGCTAATTAGGGGGAGGCGTATGTCCAGTAGTGGATATAGTCTTGTAATATATCTATTTAATTAAAGACATAATATGGAGAAATGAAGCACTTTTATTAATTTATATTTAGTTACATCATTACATGTGAACGATTCGAGACAGGGAGAGAGATCGAAACATGGCTGGCGTCGGTACCATAAACATTTCATAAGACATAAACTCATTTGCAGAACCATAGACATTTCTATGGTCTATGGTTCTATAGGTGTAGAATAGATACACCTCAGGCTGACGATGTTTTATTTATTCAACAGATGCACAACACACGGTCTGATCATCGGCTGTTGCTACATCCTGGCTATGGGAGCATGGGATGCAGGTATTTATTGATCTTATTATTTATTTACTTGGCAAATAAGCCTTTATCAACGATAAAAATTACAATCATCTAACTAAATTAAAGCTAGTATCTACAATTGAAACAATTGAGCTAACTGCAGACTGTTGCGAACAACTACAGGTAGCTCAACTGATTTATCAATACCATTCGGAAGTGTACAAGACGCTGGCTGCATTGCCTCGCTGTATGGCAATGCTGATGCGCTGCGACAGATATTGACCAGCTCTCGGGTCACACTTCGCTTCGACCAGATGCTCAGATAATTTTTGAAAACCCGGAGAGCCTCGGTACCCCACGGACCTAGGGTCTCGACTCCAAGGGGAGCAAATGTATAGGTTCTGTAGAGACTTGCATATTTGTGCCTCTTAAGATCCTCGGCCAAATCTGGCGCCGCACTAGACCTCAAGGATGTCCTCGAAGACGGAAGGCCCAAGCGTGTCTGTCTATACTAATATTATAAAGAGGAATGATTTGATTGTTTGTTTGAATTGAATAGGCTCCGAAACTACTGGACCGATTTGAAAAATTCTTTCACCATTAGAATCCTAAATTTTTCGTGATGAACATGGGCTATATAATATTTTCAATCAAATTAGGGAATCGCATGAAAAAATCAATAATTTAACCGTGCGCTGTATATTCAACTCTTTTTCTATTATGGCTCCGCTGCTTGCTTTTTCTCTACGGCCAGTGTCAGTTATGGAGTGTCAAATCAATGTCAAAAACCCCCAATGCGGCTGAGTGAGGTAAAGTAAGTAAGGGTCCGTATGAAAACTGCGAAACCCATCGTATTACCGCCGGTTCACACATGTCTCCGTTTTACGGTTCCGTTTTATCGTGTACGTAGTTTTTTCGTCGATGGCGTATGTGGTTGTATGAGCGACTTCACACATGGCACAGTATTCTGTATACAGATCGACGAACAAAATCGGATCAAAATACGTACACGATAAACGGAACAGTAAAACGGAGACATGTGTGAACCGGCGGTTAGTGTGTATAATTTCAGAAATTTTATTTTAATGCCCGTTTTTTTCCGCTACAACAACAACAACAACAACATCAGCCTATATAGTCCACTGTTGGACATAGGCCTCCCCTAATGAGCGCCATTATGTGGCATTATTTTTCATTTTTCCGCTAGTCGACAATAAATTAGTAACTAAATTCGTTTTGTCCACAGGCGTGGAGACCGCGCGACGGCCGGATCAGGTTTCGTTCTGTCTGTTTTTCACTTCATTCATACTCACGCTGGCAACATTGAAAATCAGATGTCTGCCCAGTTTCTAGGTAACTAATTATTCATAAATATATAATGCTCGACAATCAACACAGCATCAGCTAGCCCCAAGCTAAGCAGAACTTGTGTTATGGGTACTAGATATATATACAGGGTGTCCCGTAACTCAACGTCAACCCTCAATCCTTTTTGCTTGCATATTCTGCCACTGAGTAGACACCGAGTAGACATTAAGTATAATTTGGATTACCAGGAAACACAAATCACAGATTTTTAGTTTCAGCTGACGAGATTGCAAAACATTCATGTAGACAAAAGAAAGTCAGGATTGATTATTATTTTAATTTTTCAAATAATAATCAAGCCCAAAGAGGCATTTTATACAAAGAACTGTGGCAAATAGTTTGCAAAGACTTAAAAAATGTCAAATATTGAACCACCTTCTATCCATCTACCATTGTGTGTGAAAATGTTCCTTGTGAAACTGTTTTGAATTTAGGTCTTATTTCAGAAAATCAATATTTTACTATTATTTAAAGACGAAAAGTGTGACGTTTGATACCAATTTGAAATCTAGGATAACTGCGTCAACTTTCTACAGAACATGCCAGCCTATCGTGGTGAATTTTTTTTTCAGTATGACGAGTCAAAGTTTCTCGATTGAAAATCATTGATGCAGTAACCGAACAAAACAGTCTTTTTTTTTCAAAAACTTTACTCAATATGTTTAAATTTTGCAATTCATTATAAGATTGTGTTATTTGAGTTTGTAATACAAAAATAAAATGTAGAAAATATTGACATCTGTAGTCACAGTATAGAAAAGTTTGACGCCGGGCAGAGAATTTATTATTTTCAGTAAAAAGCCTATAACTCAGAAACCATTGAAGATAGACCCATGATTTTATAGTTGGGTCGTCATGAACCCACCTGTCCGGCGTTTTCGGGTTGACGTTGAGTTACGGGACACCCTGTATATAATACAAAATTATTACATAGATAGATATTTTTATTATAGATACAAATCGACAATAATAATAAAATTGTATTATTTACATCAGTCATCTAGTACCCAATAGACGACCTCTGTGGCGCGGTGGAAGGTCCGCCTGCGATGCAGGTTGCGGGTTCGATTCCCGCCTCGGGCCAAATATTTGTGCGATCTGCAGATATTTGTTCAGGGTGTTCTGGTCGTTTTCTATGTATAATGAAAAATAAATCTATATAATAATATTGTTTTATGTATATCAGTCATATAGTACCCATAACACAAGCTCTGCTTAGCTTGGGGCTAGATGGTGCTGTGTGGAGTGTTATGTTTTCTTGTGAGAGCTAAATAAACGATTTTCTTATTTCTTTTCTTTTTTATCTGTGGACGATTCTGCGACGCTTTGTCTGTTAATACATGTTCTAATCGTTTATATGGATTCTCTGTATGCACATAAGTTGTAAAATAATCAAGCTATAGATCTAAAACATTTAAATTTAGTGTATTTTGTGATTATTTTAGATTTTGTGCATCTCAATAAACAAAATAAAATAAAAAATAACACACAATATGACTTAAGTCTTAACAATAGACACTTAAAAAATTGTATCAAAAGCTTATTTCTTTTCAGGTAGACAAGACTTAAGAGTGTACCTTATGTAATTTTATAGTTAGAAATCGTTATTTATCTCAGAATCTGTGAAAGCTACCACCTTCATTTTTAGGTAAATGATAATTCGAACTTTTATCTTGGATTCAGTCTTTTCAAAAACACGATTGGTGAAAATTTTCTCGATACTTTTATTTTTTGAAAAATACATGGTTTGCACACATTTTGCTATTTATCTCAGGAACCACCTCATTTTTTGTTGGATTTTTGTTTTGTCAAGAAACGTAGTAGAATTTCTTCGTTTTCGTCTTTTTAATTTTTCGATTAGTTGTGTAAATAACTTGTAATTAGGCATAACAGTTTTGGAAATATAAAATACGGAGCACGTCTATCGCTCTGTGCTTCTCACTCATACGAAAATCATATCTTGTCATCCTGCTCGAAATTTGAATTTTGGCTGAGGTATGGCACGCTCTTAAGTCTTAACAATAGACAATAGACTTATTTTTTTTTATCAATAGCTTATTTCTTTTCAGGTACGATACGATCCAGATTTCAAGACGTCTAAAATATCTCGATATATCTAAAATAACGGTTGCGACGGAAAAACAAGGTACCTTCTTAAAGAAGTTTGACTTGCCAATGTTAAAATAATACCAAAGTATATGACTGAAGTATTAACACGATTCGACTTTTAAAATAAAATGGCGTCAGGAGGTCTAATTTTGGAATTATTTCTTGTTTTAAATAGTTCCTCCTGATAGATCATATATTGTGACTATTTATAATTCTATGTATTTGAATTTATTACCATGACTTAACTAACATATATCAAAATATCTGTTAACAACCGAACATGGAGTATTTGTATCGTAGTTGCTTTTGGCTGTCAACTACCTGTACACGATACACAGCTCTGGACATCACCAATGCCGCACAGCACACTTAATAATCTACCTTTAGATGCTTTTTACAGTGAATTCGCCTTTTAGTATGACTGATTAAGAGCGAATTTTACGTTGACAGATATTTTGAAATTATTAAAAAACAGTAAATCTAATTTAATTTTGTAATAATTACTTAAATTATTTTATTTTGTACCAAATTGACGTAAATTAGTATTATGAAGGCGAAATATGTTTTTGTACCAACAACAGCGCTTTTCAGAATCTCTTTCAAATTTTTTTAATTTTTTTTTAATGTTCTCTCAGTTTTAGAATGTGAATATAAATAATATTCCAAAAATTTACAAGCTATGGTCCTTTTGCGGGACTCGAACCTGCAACTCGTGGCTTTTGTCCGTATAAATTTCTAGATATTTCGACTAATCGGGTTGAATGGAAAGATATTTATAACAACAATATAAAAATTTGATATAAAAACAACAAAATATTTATATTGTTGTTATAAATACGAAGCATAGAAAGACATTTATTCTTGGTATTCTATAAAAAAAAACATAAAAATTCTTTATTCTACACAAATACAGTTTCAGTTTTTATGAATCCATAGGGTCCCAAACTAGCCTAGGCTGTATTTTAGGACCCAAATTATATATAACATTTGGTGTTCTGAAAAATTTTAGTTTATTTATTATAGATTTATTATAGTTTCTGTTGTTAAAATTCACGTTCAGAAAATTTACAGATAAACAGAGTTACAGGACGATTAATGGATTACAATGTAGTCTCCCGTCTAGTTTGTAAATTTTTGGTTTATTCTATAAATTCATAATCATTTTATCTTGAAAATGCGTGCGAAGCCGCGGGTATAACCTATTACATTATTGAACTCATCACAAACCGCCTGGGGGTAAAAGTATTGCCATATAACATAATTGGGTGTGTATATTTAAATCGGTAGCTTTATTGGTAATTTGAGTTTAGTAAGATTTTAAGTTATTAGTACGAGAGTCAGTAGTAGGGGGTATACTTAGAAGATGATGATGAAGTCCCTCGTTAAGGGATGAAACTCGTTAAGGGTTTTACATGAGTACTTAACAAGAAATGGTACCGAATTCAAACTCAGCTTTATTTTCTAATAAAGTGGATATTATAAATTCCGTAAGTTCTGATCGTCTTAATTTTGAAGTTATATTATTGAAATATAATTTGAATCATAATATTTCAATAATAATAAATATTTCTGTCTCAGAAATAGCTGTCGCCAAATATGGGACAGTTTATTATCCAAACCGGACCTCGAGTACAATCAGTCTAATAATTCCCGAAATAACGAAATCATGATGTTTTATGTCGAAATCATGATGTTATATAACGAAATCATGATGTTATATGACGAAATATCTACCACTGACTCATGTACTATATATAATATTCTAGAAGTAGGAACAATTGGTAAGGAAAAAGGCTGAACATATCTTTGGAATGACGTTGCGGTTATATTTATATAGAAAAGTCTGTTTGACATTCCATAAATTCCATTAGAAAAACATCGATGAATTCCGTAAGGATTAGAACATGTGGATTGTTTCATTATCCATCAAAATGATAAAAACAAAACAAGTCATTTTTACGGTTAAAATCACTTTCGATCGTCATTTTTACGGTTTAAAGCATGCAAGCATTTTGATCGTAAAATTGACACGCTTGCACATATTTTGACCCACCAAAGGAACTTGTTCTCAAAAATGATTCCTTGGATTCGTTTAGACTTTGACAATAGAGAAAAAATTGACACAGGTAAAAAGAAAGTGAAAAAAAATAAGCAAACAAATGCAGTATAACATGTGTTTCAAGTATAGCGCAGGACTGCAATTATAAATACGATTGATGTATCTAAATATAACTGTAGATGTAGACTGGTTAATTATGTGAAATTTGTCGTTCGTAAAAATATCATTAGGTAATTGTATCGGTATTTTTGAATTCTAGAAAATTCTTAAGACATATTTAACCATACAGAGTAACAGATAGGGTTTATTAATCGTTTAGTGGAGTAATAAGGATTCATTTATTGCTTGATATATGTTACAAAGATCTTAGGGTTGTATTAATTTTTTTTTCTGTCTTTACGTAGGGCTGGCGCGTGATTTATTTTGTGGTTTTTTTCTACGGAGGTACAAAAAGTAACGGTAAGAGATATCTGCTAAAAATCAATATTTCCAAATGCTCTCATACAGTTTAATCGAATTTGGTTCTATCAAAAGTTTATAGAAAATAATTAATCGATCGATCTTCTGAAAATTAATTTTCAGATTAAAACCGTAAAAAAATTATGTCGCGCCAAAATCAAACGACTTTTTTTTTACTGATGTTTTTCGTACCTAGCTTATTGGTAAACGATGATTTAATGTAGGGACTTCATTATTATTGATTTGACTTATGATACTAAAGTTGATGAAAACGGCGTTGGTAGTAAAAAGATTGGTGGTTTTCTTAAAGTTGAACTATAAATTCGCATACTGGGTTTTTGGGAAGGATCAAGAGATTTGAGAAAAAGAAAATGAAAATTAGTTAAGTTGCTCCAATTTTATAGTCATATTTTAGTCTATTTTGTTAGTGCACTTAGCTACTGAATGGTCCTTGGTGACTAGAGTCCCCTAGTGACCTCCAGTCGACTTCGTTCGGTTGTATTTGCAATATTTCAATCAGTTCTTACAACATATAATAGGTTCGTAGTTAACCCGCTTACATTCATAATGAATTCATCAAACTACGATAGTTTTTACAGTAAAATAGGTTAACTTAGTTCTGGAGCCAGATACTAGATGGCTCTCTCAAAAATATTTCACGGCTGTGGGGTTATTGGTAGGATATTAAACAAGGATTTTGTCCTCTAATGTACCCTACATTATACAAATATATAATATACAATTTTATACATTATATAATAGGTATATACTATTCCAAATAACTACACTCAGGATAAAGCCAATCAAATAACTATTGGCAGGAAAACCAGCGAAAATGGTAAGACCATGGAATTTGGTGGAAATAGCATTCATGTTTGTTGATTCATTTTCAAAGGAACGTAAAATAATTGCGTACGTAAAATAACGAGCGAATCTGTAGTTCTACTTTAAGATTTGTTTAGATGAAATCATCGTAACATTTATAACTTTTTGTATCTTCGAAACGATAAATAGAATAAGTTACATAATTAATTAAGTCGTTTTGTCTATTGTGCATAATTATTTCTAAAACACTGGGACATAGTTTCGTAAAGCCATTTCACTTCAAATATCACATATTTGAATTCAAATTGATATTTGATAATGCGATCATTATGGTGGTATTTGAATCACTTTTATGGTGATATTTAAAAGGATATGAGGTTTCAATGTATACAAACTTTACCGAGTGCACACTAAAGGCCGATTTACATCAGACGAGCTAAAGCTAATTCTATCCCCACATCAAATTGATTTAGTGTAAACAGACGTAAGAGCATCATTTCGTTGTTCTATAGAACACAGATGTTGAAGAAGATTCTAGGGAATATTCTAAGAATGCTCACTAGCTTGATGTAAACGGCATTAGCGTTCGAACAGTTCGTACGAGCGTTCGTAAGTGTTCGCACGTACTCGCTGCCCGGAACGGTCTGTTTAAAGCGATCTTATGTTCTAGTTATTGAGTTCTTGGTTCTGATATTGCTCGAAAACTTCGAACGACTTTCGTAATAATAAATAAAAGTCAAATAAAACCCTGTGTTAGGTATAGATTAACTCGTGGAATGTTTAGTCTAATAACTTAATTGAAGGAACCTTTGTAATGTTTTATTGTTCTTAAATTCATAAAAATTATAACGCTTTTTTTAGTCTTTGAAAGCTGGATTTTTTTCACTATAGCCAAGTTTTACAATAAAGAATTGAAGTCATTCGTAATGGTTGAACACGTTGAAAGCCTAATAGTTTGCTATTTCTCACTCTGTCTTCTTCTACTGACATAAGCCAGAGTGAGTAAAAAACTTCGATAGCAACTGTTTTAAGTTATTAGAGCATTATGAAGGGCTAGTCTATAGTCTCGCTCTGTTTGCATATTGTAGAAAGAGATGCCCTCTATTTCGACGCAAGAAGACTGACTGAAAGGTTCAAGCTGAAATGAACTCTTTTACGTTGTAGCTAGAATCTCAAATGTACGTTTCCCGACCCAGAAAGATTTGCCAGATTGGCTAATGTGAACATGGCATTACTGTAGGGCAAGCACGGGCTTTCTTGTCTAAGGTAGAATAGAGAAAAATTACGTCACTTTCTCATCGAATGCGTAAATTATTTGAAATTAATTTCTTCAACTTCAATTATGTACGCAATGTATGACGATGCGATGCCATTATTGTCTATTCTACCCTAGAGAACAATCCCCGTGCTTGGCCTACTGTTATTCAGTTACTGATTACTTCAAAAGTGGAAAAAAGACGTTTCACGATTTTGTATGAAGATTTGGTTGAAGCCGTTTTAATTTTTATGATATTGATAGCAATTGTCTTATATACATTTTGCCATATCCTTGTTATAATAAAGTATATAATTAGTGATATAATTATAGACTGCTTAATTTTGTAAGTATATGAAAAGACATTTTATGTTGTAGCATCTATTAATGTCTTATCTTGATTTTGATTTTAGCCAACTTAGTACTAAAATTAACCCAAATTATTTTTTTTAATCCGTACCTATAGTCATTAATTCAAGCACTTTTTCTTGATTTTAAATAGAGTATTACTTCGTCTTTTCATACGACGCGATGCAGCCAGCGTCTTGGCGATGTTTCCAACTTGCAGTGATTTGGATCAGTTTAGCTACCTGCATGTGCAGATTGTTTACAACATTCTGCTTAATTGTGGTAAATAGTGTAAATTTATTTCAAATCTTTGATTGCAATTATTTTATATTAAAAATGTTCTCCGTGTCCTCAAAAATCAGTGTTGGCCATATTCCCTAGTCATTAATAGACATTATGCACGTGATTGCAATAATTTGTTTAACTCACAATATTTATAAAAAATCAAAATAAACATGGTGATGGAGTATTGTATTATCAATTTCCAATTAATTTGACATATCTATATATACTATATCTAGTACCTTTATTTCGTAGACTGAAATTAGCAAAATTTATTATCTTTTCCCATTAGATTCTAAATAAGAAATAGTTTAATTTTTTTTCGCCATAGCAGAGGTTTTGTTAGAAATCCTCGTATGTACCGCGTAACGTATTTTGCGTTTTCTGTTAATGGCGACTTTAAAATGGTGATTTTGATTTGACTTCACAAGACTTAGGTGGTAAAATGAATTTGATTTAAAAATGTATACGGGACTTACGACCGAAGCTTCAACCAAACTTGCGCGTCAAATACGCGGGACGCAAAACTTTTAGTGGGCAACACTAAAGTCATTTATAACGGGATATTTACCATGTTTGATTTTTGAGTTTTCCTTTAGTGTTGATAACCATGATAGTATCAAAAAGTTTTAGTGGACAAGTTTCGTATTATTGACACGCAGCTTTGGTCGAAGCTTAAATATTTGCGCAGGTACTGTGTTGTGTGATTAAATATTTTTTATTGGATAGAAATTCATTTACTGGGATAATTTGGTTGTTTGAAGTAACTATGACAATTTAGTTAAGTAGTGCAATAATATAGTTTAGTTAGCTGATTATACGAGTTTTTAATTACTATTATTTATCGATGTGTAGATAGAATGAGTGAATATTTCCAAGTCCCAAAGATTTTCGACTAGGCGATTACTCAACCTCTTTCCGCATTAGCTAGCGCGTTTCAGCGCTGAGCGGCAGGTTCCGGGTTCAAATCCTGTTGAAGTCGTAAATTTTTGGGATTTTATTTGATTTCTCAGTGAATATTTAGTTAGGGAACACGTCATGATATCTTTGAACGAACCATATCCTAAGTGAGACGTGTATTTGAGGTTTACTCGCGTAGTTTTATATTTAATTGTAACTTGAAACTAAAGCAGGGCGGTTAGAATTTTATAAGTAACGAAAATTTCGCCTGTAACCAGCTACAAACATACTGTAAAAATATTATAATTTTAACTTGATTATAACCGCACTTAAGGCTACGGAGACGGATGTATTTCATAATTATACAAACGTAGTACCTAAATTATTTGTAATTTGAGCATATTTTCACCAGGGTCTGCTATTGTTGTATTAAAATAGTATTTATCTAGGTTCCAGCTATAAACTTTTTTCAAAATACTTATCTGAAATGATATTAAACTTATCTGAAATGATATTAAACCTAATCGCATTTTACATCAAAAAAGACATGTTTTCTCAGTATTCGTGAAGATAAGTATTTTCGAAAAAGCTTGTGGCAGGAACCTAAATCTCTCTAATACAAAAAATTGCAAACCATGCACAAATTACAATTAATTTTGAAACTACGTTTGTACGGGAAATTCATCCGTGGCCGGAGCCTTAAATAAAGCTGTTCCGTTGAGAAATGACTCAGGTTATCATACAGATATGCAGTCATATTAGTGCGGTATTAAGGCGGGGATTTCCGGATTATCGGATTTTTAACTGTCCGTACCTCAATAACTACAAGGCCTATAGTTTTTAAATCCATACATTTATAATGTTGAGGATATTTTCTAGTACATCGCTAGACAAAACACGATTGGTGTCATTCCACCCGATACAAAAAAACTCGCCGAGGCGCCGCCACAGAGTGTCATGTCGTGACTCCTCGCCTTAAAGAAATTGGTTTTCTAGAAAAGGTATGAAACAATTGACTGGATATAACTGCATTAAGTATCAAAAAATGATTGCTGTCCAGTAGGCCAAGCACGGGCTTTCTTGTCTAAGGTAGAATAGACAAAAATTACGTCACTTTGTCATCGAATGCGTAAATTATTTGAAATTAATTTCTACAACTTCAATAATTTGCGCAATGTATGGCGATGCGATGTCATTATTGTCTATTCTACCCTAGAGAACAATCCCCGTGCTTGGCCTACAGATAGGTACAGTTTGATATAGCAAGGCCGGTGTGAAGTATCAATAAATTGATTAAAAACTCAACTCAGTGCCTATTAACTTAAAATACTGTAATATGGATTTTAAAGATTGTTGTGTTTTCTGTGATTATGGCATGCAACTGCCGAAATATCTGAAGGACAATTCAAAACACAATAAAGGCTTTGCTAAACAGAACGCGTTATTACGCCGCGTCAGGGCGCTAATTGACGCCGCGCTATAGCGCCGAACTGTGTTGTACTATGACGGTATTCTACTGTCACACAGAGCGGCGGCGCTAGCCGTACGCAACGTTTTGTCGCTTTGTGACAGTCTAGCGTCAACATAGCGCCCTGACGCGGCGTAATAACGCGTTCTGTTTGGCAAAGCCTTTAATCGTGGGATATTTGTATTCCGTTATTCCTAAATGCTATGATTTCAAATGATCTTTAATATTACAGTATTTTAAAACTGATTTTAGTGTAAATTCCGATGACACAGAAAAATTACTAAATTTAATTTGACAGCGCTTAAAATTTTACTATGACTTTTATTTCCATAGAAAAGATTGTCATTTTTAGTGTATATTTTTTGCTTTTTTAATTGCCACCATTTTGCTACTCCCCAGCGGCCTAGGTCAAGCTACCTTTTCTATTACCCCCGTTTTAGAGGATAATAACATTCTCTATTAGCATAATTTTTTCCCCTTTTAGAGGGATTATTTGATGGTAACTATGTGTTAGACTGAATAGTATGAACAAGGGCAGTTTGTAAATATGATCGAATAATATATGTTCATAATTATTGTATTCGTGTTTCATTTACTACTCCTTCCAAGACGTCGACAGTGGCAACGCGGTGTGAAAACCTCTACCTCCGCGCAGTAGGCGCATTCTGTAAACGTTCGAATTAGAACTCGAATTCACGCAATTCACCGAACTCACTTCGAACGCAAAATCTGGGTTATTCCCGCTCGTCCCCACACTTCGTTCCCAGAGGGGACCAACGGGAAGTTTACTTCCCATTCGTCCCCATTTAAACATTTATATTATTGTAATGCTATAATGCTACAGCCAACTCGAGATCACGGCACCTAGTGATTGACATAATTGTTATATCTCTTGTCGAAGTCCTTGTTTTGTAAGCCAAATGTCAAAGTACCTAACTATGTATGACACACAAATCGGGTCTTACCTTGCAATATTCTGTACAATTTTAGAAGTATAAGTGAAGTGAGTATTGAGCTAGGGATTAAAAGGAAAAAAAAATTATTATTTTCGTAATTTTATGTTAATAAAAGGTCGAATTCTAGATTATAAATTACGTAAAATGATTAAAAATATTATAAGTTTAACATTATGTTTGGTCACAAGCGGATCTAAAGTACCTAGGTATCTATGTATAATAAATTAATTAGGATTTTTTTGATGACTGTACATAAATAACGTGCGTGTGGATTGAGAGCTCTCTTTTGAATCTTTGGCAAATCGAATTGAAAAAAATCACAGATTTAGTAAAGAATTGGTAAAAAATTAGTAAGGTCTGTTTTTTTCGCGCAATCCACGCTATGAGCTGACGCATATAAGTCATCACTATTATCATAAAAGAAACGCATTATTTTAATAAAACAATTTATTTAAATTGAACTAAAAACACCCTTTGACCGGATCGTTCCAACTAAGTATTAAAAGGATCGTCTAACAAAATAAGTTGGGTCCGTTTCACTTTTAAACTAAGTATTTATAATTACAAGTTTTAGTAAAGGTAAAACATTTTAATTTATATTCTGGAATAAAAACTTTCCCATCATCACAATATTCACAAAACTTTTAACTATATAAATATATTTACCTCAATATACAAAATTTTAGTACCTATAAATGTATTATAATGTATATTTTAGTAACTAAAACAATAAAGGGTTTATTTTTTTATTTACTCCCAACAAAAAAATCACAAAACATGAAAAATACAATTTTTAAAAGGAATATAGGTACAAGATCAATAACCTCGACTTGGGCAGATCATTTACTTTTTTATTCTTTTGTATGAAAACATCATTGAATTAGACAAAGTCATAAACAAAAGTTGTTCATCTTGATCAACCCAAGTCGCGGAGAGTTAGAGGTTATTGATCATCTACCTTTAAACCTTAGGTATCATTCCTAAACAGATACAGAAACTTAAATAAATTAACGCCCATAGAATTCTAGTACTATGTTTTTACAAAAACCTTCAAACTCCTGCATTACACTTTCTGTTTTAGAAAAAGGGACAAATAGTAATCACTACATATTGATTTTAATTTTATACTTCATTTTAATTGATTTTAATTTTGTTTAATTTTAAGTATTTAATTTTCACTTCGGATTTAAGTATAATTTTGCTACATAATGTATTTTAATTTTCTATTTACTGTCTTTATTTGTACCTAATTTAAAATTTATATCGAATATGGCCACTTTTATTTAATAATGTTGTCTGAAATAAACTAAAAAAATAGTGTAAAACAAAGTCGCTTCCCGCTGCCTATCTGTTTGTCTCTATGTATGCTTAGATCTTTAAAACTACGCAACGGATTTTGATGCGGTTTTCTTAATAGATAGAGTGATTCAAGAGGAAGGTTTTTGTATCAGCATTGGACCCGTGCGAAGCCGGATCGGGTCGCAAGTCTTAAATAAAGAGGTATTAAGTAACAAACACAAGTACATAAGTAAAAACACGCAGTCGTTCGTAGAATAAAATGCAAAACAATTTCAAGTCTTAGTAATTTTCATAAACGGAGTTTCAGTAGGTATACACATAGATATCTATAAAGAGATTCGTTAACAGAATAAATTGTGGAAAGCTATAATTATTCTTAGAAATAATTAAATAGATCATCATCATCATCATCACCAGCCTATAATAGTCCACTGCTGGACATAGGCCTCCCCTAATGAGCGCCATAGATGGCATTATCATTTGGGGGTTTAACGAACTAAGTTTTGCACACATATTGTTTTCGTTTAATTCTTTGCTAAAACAAACTACGAATCAAATGCCGTTTTGGGGTCTGTATACGTTAGCAAGTAACTACTTTTACTTCGCTCGCTCGCAAAAACTTTAAGTAAAGTTTGGTAGAATGTTTCGACTATCCAACCAACCCAATAGGGTTACCTACCTACGCTTCTCTAGGCATACAAACTAAGGCAAATTGAGCCGATTTCACCTTCTTAAGTCTGACTTATAACCACTTAAGAGTCACTCAAGTCTACAACAAAAAAAATCACAGCGCTGAAAATCCGTCCCTTTTTATATCATATACATAAAATGGCTGACATAATTTTTAGTGCTAGAAATGTGAAAGTAAATTGGGATAGATTTCACAACATCTTAACTGACTCCAAATCAGTGAACGGATATGACATGGACGCATTCCTTGCGCTAGAAAATGACCCAACGCAGTGTGCTGTGATAATGACATGTGTGCGTAGAAAATGACATAAGCGACCTACACCATAAACGACAATTTAATCTCAAACATCAAGAGAATAAAGTCTACTTTTAACTGTGTTTCCCGAGATTTAACTAATTGTTGCAAAATCAGCGACGTAGTTTTGACAAGTAGGTTTGTTTGCAATGTTGTGTCAAGTTGCGTATTTTCCTTGAAGGAATGCTTCCATATTGTATCCGTTCACTGCTCCAAATGATTTCAGATCTTTGTGTATTCGTCTGTTGACTTTTACCCGTGCTTTTTTATATAAATTATATAGAAACTTGTATAATCACAAGTTTCTTGCATAACTTGTGCGATTTGAATTGCAGGCGTCGACAGATGAATTTCCCATACAAACGTTATACCAAAATACTTGTAATTTGAGCATATTTTCACCATGATAGAATAGTATTTATCTAGGTTCCTACTACAAGCTATTTTCAAAATACTTACATATCTACACAAATAATAAGACAACGTGTCTTTGTTAAAAATATACAATTTCGTTCATTTCAGTAAAGTATTTTGATTAAAGTTTGTGGCAGCTACAATTTTAATACAAATTATAGCAGATCATGGTGAAGTATGCTGAAATTACAATTATTTTGGTATTACGTTTGTATATATTTGGGAAATTCATCCGTGGCGCCGAAGCCTTAACATATTATTATTATTTGGCTATTTTGCACCTTATTAAAAATATGGTGGATTAATTAATTACAGATCCATCTTATGTAGAAAGTACTTTTTATTTACATCACAAAAATATACTAATTATTATTAACATTTACTATTATTTACATTTATATATAGGGCCGTGTGGTGTCGGCATAGAATTTCACCACCCCAACTCTTCCCGTGGGTGTCGTAAGAGGCGACTAAGGGAAACACACACCGGGGGGCGGGCAGCAGCGCCCTCTGCAGAACAACTCCACCGAACTGCGATCCCCAACCCGCATGCCCAGCGTGGGGATTATGGGCATTAACCCCCAAATGATAATGCCATCTATGGCGCTCATTAGGGGAGGCCTATGTCCAGCAGTGGACTATTATAGGCTGGTGATGATGTGATGATGATGATGACATTTATATATGATATGATATTTCAAATATCAACATTTTAGTTACATACTACATAATCGAAAAACATATTCGACAGTGGTTAAGCTAAAACGAACCTTAAGCTGTGTAGCACAAGTTTCATTTTAGATTGAATAAAACTTACACATCAATATTAACAAATCAGTCTAAAATGCACTGTGTGTTACACGTTTTAAAGTTTATTTTAGCGGTGAGGTAGTAACATGAGTTATTATACCTACCATTATTACCATTAAATATGGCAATATAGGTTTAATATTAATAAATTATTCCAGACAAAAGATCCGTAGAATTATACAAGAACAGAACAATAATTTCTAAATTTTACAAAAAAGTTCGTAGACCGTGGACTGTTGGGAATAGATTTTTTTTTTGGCAGGTTGACTTTGGCACTTGACCAACGCTTAAAATCACAATTTACACATACTTTACTTAAATAACTAACCATAACTCCAGTCTCTAAAACTTTCATAAGCTATTCGGTTACGCTAACGTGACGATTTAGTTACTTTCGTGCGTCAACGTCGGTTACGCTAGCGTGACGATTTAGTTACTTTCGTGCGTCAAAGTCGCTTACGCTAGCGTGACGGTTGAGTTTCTTTCGTCCGTCAACGTCGGTTACGCTAGCGTGACATTTAGTTTATTTCGTGCGTCTAAGCTAATTCGCTTATAAAAGAAGAAGTACTTTACGTAGATCAATAGTTGGGCAGCTCCTTAGTTCGCCAAGCGAATCACTCGGGCTCGAGTCTGGTTGGATGGCGAGCTACCCGTTTCTATTCATGATCTGCTAAGGGTTTCTTGCTCTCTTACTTCTTGGAGATGTCGACTTTCTGGATGCTAGAACAGAGTGGATATCTATACTTCTATATCTAAACTAATATTATAAAGAGGAACGATTTGATTGCTTGTTTGTTTGAATTGAATAGGCTCCGAAATTACTGGACCGATTTGAAAAATTCTTTCACAATTAAAATCCTAAATTTTCAGTGATGAACATAGGCTATAGAATATTGTCAAAAAGTTAGGGTTCCGTATGCAATTTTTTTGTTAAATACCTTTGCGAAGCCGGGGCGGACCGCCAATAAATACGTAAATAAATGGTACAAATTCGAACGGGTCTTGAAATCACACCACATCTTAGAATAATATAATAAACTAGCGAACCGCTCCGGCTTCGCACGTGTGCAATGCTGATACAAAATATCAGCAGCTTCCTCTTGAATCAATCTATCTATACCGTATCAAAATCCGTTGTGTAGTGTTAAATAAATAATTAATAAATCAATCATTTATTTCAGGCAACATATGAACAGTTAAAGATCCTATGTATATAGGGACAAACTGACAGACAGCGGGAAGCGACTCTGTTTACTATGTAGTGATGAAATAATAATAAATAATACTTGACAATACACACAGCATCATCTAGCCCCAAGCTAAGCAGAGCTTGTGTTATAGGTACTAGATGACTGATATACTTAATACAATATAACATACATATATATTATTTTTTATTATAAATAGAAAACCAGAACACCCTGAACTAATATCTGCAGATCGTACAAACATTTGTACCGCGGTGGGAATCGTACCCGAAACCTGCGCAGACTTTGACCCACCACGCCACAGAGGTCGCAAGCTCGTAATTATATATGTAGTAATATTGTATTATGTATAACAGTCATCTAGTACCCATAACACAAGCTCTGCTTAGCTTGGGGCTAGGTGAGGATTGTCCAGCATTATTTATAATAATAATTTTTGAACAATTATAAATGGACTTACGAGATGAACCCATTAAGGTCCATTTCGGTGTGGTAGCGGTGACTAGCATCGAAAACCTCCTGTAGTTTGTTCGGAACCACACAATCAGGTTTGCAAAGGTGTGATAGGTTATCTATCAATGTGAAGAAGTAATTAATCACGGTTCTTTCTTCTTCCGTGAATGGGCCCAGGAATCTGTAACGATATATTACATTTAATTCCGAGATAAAACAGTTTTACACGCTTTCTGAAACTTACATATTTAAATTATTTAAGTATAGAATATAATAGGTATATTATATTTGCAACTCATACAAAAACATGCATATGAAAGTATAAAAAAGAAAAATATAAACAAAACAGACCTATTTTTATTTATATGATATACTAAAATTATGAAGAGGAAAGATTTGTTTGTTTCAATTGAATAGGCTCCGAAACTACTGGATCGAATTGAAAAATTATTCACCATTAGAATCTAAAATTTTCCTGTTGAATATAGGCTATAGAATATTTTCAAAAAAGTTAGGGATCCGTATGTAAAAAAATATTTTTGTTCAATACTCGTGCGAAGGCGGGGCTGACTCAAATTTCTAATCTTAATCATTTATTATATTTTTTTACAAAATCCTCAAAATTAACAAATTAAATAAGTTGCCAATTAGACATAGTAATCCAAATACTCATAACACAAGCTCTGTTTAATTTGGGGCTAGATGATGCTGTGGATTGTCCAGCATTTTAAAATTTCAATATCCATTATTCAATGGTATGTGGTCTATGCGAATATAAGTTTGTTATCATTAATTGTATCTTTTTTTAGGGTAAACCTTTATTATCAAAGAAAATTACAATTTTATTGTATATTGTAGGAGGAAACATTCCTACAAAAATTAAAACACGAGCTGGCAATCATCACATCACTTCGCTTGCGTCTTTCGGCGAGTGCGGACGTTCCCTTTAGCTTCTGCCTTTCATTATTTTGTGATCTACCCTCCTTGTAGTTTATTATTCATACGAATTGTTAAAGGTTATATTGAGGTTGTTTTATAGTTCCTTTTTTTATAAAAAAATCCGCTTTCGATTTATATTAATACATATTATGTTATATTGCTGTCTTCACCTGAATTCGGTTAAGTCATCCATCTTGGAGAAATCTTGGAACAACTTCACGAGTTTATCTATCAGGTGGGTGGGCGCGGGCGTCGCGTCCGGGTCAGCCTTTATGTGGTTATTGATGGATTTCAGAAACGGGTTGGACTCCTCTTCATCCTGTAATAGAAAACAACCTTAAATTACTATATCACTACTAGGCTACACAAAATTAATGTGTCTTTCAAATTGTATAAGCTAAATAATAATACACACAGACCCTCATGTTAAATCTAAGATCCTCTCCATCCTCGGTTGTCTGATAGAGATTGCTCGATGAGAACATCGAACAATATATGTGACATCTTAAGGCTTTGCCAAACAGAACGCGTTATTACGCCGCGTCAGGGCGCTAATTGACGCCGCGCTATAGCGCCGAACTGTGTTGTACTATGACGGTACTCTACTGTCACACAGAGCGGCGGCGCTAGCCGTACGCAACGTTGTGTCGCATAGTACAACACAGTTCGGCGCTATAGCGCGGCGTCAACTTAGCACCTGACGCGGCGTAATAACACGTTCTGTTTGGCAAAGCCTTTATAATTTTTGTTTTGTTTATAGTTTTGTGAAGTAATTAAGACTTTCTATAGGTATTTCTATAAACGGGTAGCAGGTGACTGATTTCGCCAGCCGGCACAAACCGGCGGGATGGATGTTGGTGGATTGTTCAACGATATGTTGGCGAATTTACCAGATGTTTCGGTGCTATATATACGCTTCTACAACAAAACTCCAAGTGAGTTGCAAAAATTATCTATAAATAAATTCAAACGAATTCTTAAAACTATTATTTGCAAAAAGGCTATAAAGTATCGAATTATTTAGATGACAAACAAGTTTGGGACGTGTTTTGCTCCAACTCGAAAACTAGCAAGATAAAGGTTTCTTGTGAACAATGAATCAAAGTGATCACTTTATTTCCCAGTATTACTTATTAAGTAATATTATTACTTATTATTTATTAATTTTATTTTTTGTATAACTAGCGGTCCGTTCTGGCTTCGCACGGGTATTTTTCAAAAAAGGTATTTTCACTTTTTTAAATATGCTATTTCTTATGTGTATCAGCGATAATGTAGGATTATTATGATAATCCGAATTTATTTAGGATTATTTTATTTTGAGACTATTTTATGTTTTGCGATTTTTTTTAATAGATAAAGTGAATCAAGAGGAAGGCTTTTGTTTATTTGTGTTACATGTTTTTGTTGTTGTAACTATACGTGAAAATCTTTAATTGGCTCTCTGATGTTATTACTGTAACTGATTAATTTATTTACGTTTATTTATTTATTTATTGCATTCATGTCCTTTACAAGGTGTTACATTTTAATAGGTAGAAATTACATGAACCCTGTAAGGGCGTGGCATAATTCTGAGTTCTTAGTTTTACAATTTCATATTATTAATAAGTATTTAAATGTTTAAGATCAGTATAATACACACAATTTGTAAGCTTATCATATTTTATGTGTCAAAAAATATATATTTATAGGTATTATTAAGTATTCAATTAAATATAATTATAGAAGCAATTCAATGAATGTCCAGAAATTTAAATGTCAATGAAAAAATTTTTTTTAATGTCATATGAAGCATGATATGCCCACCCCTGTCAAACATTTTATGCTAGGTAATAAAGTCTATGTTCTTAGTAGATAATTGTCTTAATCTAAAATAATAATAATCAAACCTACTTTACACCTGTACAGGTTTTGTCATTAAGGAATTCAATCACAGTGTAGTAACATTTTCGTACAAGTAATAATTTTAATCTTGACTTAAAAATGTTGTCAAGTTTTTCATCTTTTATATCAGCTGGCAGTTTGTTATATATAGTTACTAACCTAGATTCTGGGCTCTTACTTACTATTTTTAGGGTTGAACATGGTTTAATTAACATATTTCCGTGGCGTCTATTATATTTCTCATTTTGTTCTGATTTCGATTTGTACATGTGTCTGTGTTTTCTTACAAAGAGCGACGCTTGAAGTATGTATATACACGGAAGGGTTAGAATGCCTTTTTCTATAAAATGTGGCCTACAGCTGTCACGGGTTGGGATATTTACCAGAATGCGTATACATTTTTTCTGTAGAATAAATAAGTCAATGACATCCACCCCTTCACCCCACACAATAATTCCATAATTAAATAATGCGAAAGCCTGGGGATAATAGGCAGAAAGGGCGGTTTTATAATCTGTATTTGATTTGAGAATACCGAGCGCATATACAAATCTTGATAACTTTGATTTAATACTTTCAATATGGGATTTCCAGTTAAGGTTGCTGTCTAATGTGATTCCGAGTAATTTAAAATTATCTTGTTCTTTCAAATTAAGGCTTTTTTCAAGTGTAGTTAAGTGGTTTTTTTTTTGGTAAGTTCTAAACTGTACCATTTTAGTCTTATTATAATTTATTTCCAGATTGTGGTCCTTTAGCCATTGCTCACAGTCGCTTAAAGTAGTTTTGATATAATTTATGTCAATATTTAGTGTGCTACTAAACAGCAAAGAAACATCATCTGCATATAAAACACAGGGAGTATTTATTGATTTAGGAAGGTCATTTATATAAATTAAAAATAGGTTGCATCCAAGAACGCTACCTTGGGGTATTGATGAATTTATAGTAATTATTTCGGAGGGTATATTTGTCAGTTCATGTGTTAATTTGTTAAAATTGTCTATTTGCACAAATTGTTTAAGTTTGTTTAAGCCGTTGATTTTCCAATAAACTAAATAAATAAATAAATTGGAACCGTGCGAAGCCGGAGCGAGTTAAATAAGTTAACTTAGTTAGTAAATAATACTGAAATGCGTCCATACCATGTTAATATCCGTGAGGCAAGGCCGACAGTCATCCGGCGTTACCACAAACATTTTATCAGTAGGCCCCTTGTACACGCTGATCATACTGTCAACAAACAATAATAAAATAAAATGAATCATCATCAGCCTACAAGTCCACTGCTGGACCTCTAGGCCTCCCCAAATGAGCCATAGATGGCATTATTCATCATTTGGGGGTTATTGCCCATAATCCCCACGCTGGGCATGGGTTGGGTATCGATTTTATAATGCCGGACAATCCACACAGTATCATCTATCACCAAGCTAAGCAGAGCTTGTGTTACGGGTACTAGATGACTGATATACATAATACAATATTAATACATAATAGATATTTTTTATTATATATAGAAAACGACCAGAACGTTCTGAACAAATATCTGCAGATCGTACAAATATTTGTCTCGAGTAATAAATAACATCTATACATACTTGTTTAATCTGAAGTCTTTTATACAAAAAGACTGTTTAGATTGCATAGGCTCCGACTGGAATGATTTGAAAAAATATTTCCCTAAGTTCAACAAAAAAAACCGCTCCGTAGCAACTGGACGAATTCGCAGCTGGACGGATTCTCAACTGGACGGATTCTCAGCTGGACGGCTTAGCAACTGGACAGAACGTGTACAGTCCGTGACATAATTAATAGCATGTAGTGTTAATTTATTTGCATCCTATTTAAACACAAAGGCAGACTGTTCGGGCTTCAGAGTCTTAACTTTTTTGTAGGAACTACTGATACAAAACCTTAGCCTACCACAAGTAAAGTTGGCTTTACCTGAAGGTAGATCGGGATGGTTTGTGTGTGTGTGGTATGGTAGTGACAGTGCGAGTCACTGCTTATGTCAAAACTGACAGCTACTGTCCAAAGTGACAGCAACGGTCAAAAAGAGCGCAAATGTCAAAATATACATATATGACAGAATTTTTAAAAAATTACAGGAAATATCTAGATGTATAGTAGGTACGTGTAGGTATGACTTTAAGTACCAAGTTTTCGTCAAGTAAGTATATTAGATGCGCTTTAGATAAATCTTGAGGACGGTGGGAGATATTCTTTCATGTAACTATAGCATTAACAAAGGGCATCAATCACACCACACACACATCAATCCACCGTCCTATTTTATTCTTATAAAATTGTAAGGACTGTTCGCTTTATAGGGTACCTCTTAGACAATTTAACGCGGGTCCCTACACCTACATTGTGCTGTGAAAGGAAATAAATGTAATCTCACAATCTAAACAAATGTAATCGAAACAACTAAAGACCCAAAAAAATCACATATGCCTAAAATTATGTGGAAATAGTGATAATTCTATTATTTTCAGATTGTTTGAAAACAGAACTAGTGATTAAATAAAAACATCAGTACCTAGTTAAAGTTAGTTTTAAAAATATTGACGACTGTACTCTGTCCGGCTGCTAATCTGTCCAGCTGAGAATTCGTCCAGCTGAGAAACCGTCCAGTTGCGAATCTGTCCAGTTGCTACGGAGCGAAAAAAACCTATGTTTCTCAAGGAAAATTCTACATTATCCTTGTCAAACATAAGCATATTTAAAAAAACTTAGAGATCCGTATGAAAACTTTAATAAGGTAACCCAACGTGTGAAAACATTATTATATCGCGTACGCTGCAGAAATTATTGACAAACGATATCTAGTAGTTAGTGTAACTGACTGTTGTTAGTGTAACTGACTGTTGTTAGTGTAACTGACTGTTGTTCTATCTAGTAGGTAGTGTAACTGACCGTTGTTACTGTAACTGACCGTTGTTCTATCTAGTAGTTAGTGTAACTGACCGTTGTTAGTGTAACTGATCGTTGTTCTATCTAGTGGGTAGTGTAACTGACCGTTGTTAGTGTAACTGATCGTTGTTCTATCTAGTAGTTAGTGTAACTGACCGTTCTTCGTCCTCCCCGTCGCTCAGCGTATTCAGCGTGAACTGACAATACTTGCGAATGTCCTCTACTATTCTGAGCAGTGGGCCGAACTGCATATTCGTATCTTTGTTAACTATTGCTTGTACTATTTTGTGGATCCTAGAACAATAAGATAAATTAAAACTAATAATAGTTATAATATTTTTTTTTAACAGGGCAAAAAACCCTTTATTAACAAATAAAATTACAATGATCTAACTAAATAAAAAGCTAGTATTTACAATTGAAACAAATGAGCTAACTGCAGACTATTGCGAACAAACTACAGGTAGCTCAACTGATCCATATCAATACCAGTATAATATAATAATATAAGATAAATAGTCTATCTCTAGATACTAAGGTTTGTTGGAGGAGAACTCTTTCTACGGTTAAGCTTGCGTTTACCATTATTAAACAGGGCGTCCCACGCCTATGCCACATGGAGGGAAAGTACCTTAAATATTGTAGATGGAAGAATTTACTGAAAGAAGACATTATTTTAATTTATTTTTCTCGTGTGATGTTTTTTTTCGTAAATCGAACCCAGATTCTATATAGCTTCAACCATGTAACTTTAAAAAACCTATGAATGCCGTTCGAAATGATTTTTGAAATTATGTATTCGTTCAGTAAGATGTTCCATCTACAATATGTAAGGAACTTTCCCTCTATGTGACATAGCCGTGGGACGCCCTGTATATGCCTATGATTTATTGTATATTGTATCGTGCATCAAAATAATAAATATGAATAAATAATACAGTCGCTAGCTACATAGAAACTAGAAGTAAGTAATCTTAAGATTCTTAAGTAATCTCATAAGTTAACTGGTTAAGTTTTTAATGACAATAAATCTTAAACCGAAACCGAATAAATTTATATTTTACCTCTTTCTTTCTGTGACTTACCCGTGGGACGCCTTTTTATACTATGTATAAAAAGGCGTAGAAATATATATTTTATTGTATATTTTATCCTGCATCACAAAAATAATTATGAATAAATATTTTACCTCTTTCTTTCGCTGCTCTTAAGTAGCGAATCAAAGTACAGATGCATTTTCATATCATCTGTCACAAATTTGAGTATATGGAGTAAAACGTTAGTTTTGAACGAGTTACATTGCATATTCTTGCTTTTGTTTCTTTTGATGCACGGCGAGCGATTCTCTCGCTTGGTCGGGAAGCGTTGGATGGCTTTCACTTCTTGACCGAAGCCCACTGTTGTTGTTGCCTGGAATTGATAAGAAATACAACATAGTATAGATAAAATATTTATAGAAACTCGTAAATAGACATAAGAGCACAAAGTAAATAAATATGAGCTATATTTATTTACAATATCTATATAACAATATCTTACGACACCCACAGGAAGAGATGGGGTGGTGAAATTCTATGCCGGCACCACACGGTCTTAAGTCATCTTGGGGGTCGTAAGGGGCGACTAAGGGAAACACACCGGGGGGCGGGCAGCAGCGCCCTCTGCAGAACAACTCCACCGAACTGCAATCCCCAACCCGCAAGCCCAGCGTGGGGATTATGGGCACTAACCCTCAAATGATAATGCCATCTTTGGCGCTCATTAGGGGAGACCTATGTCCAGCAGTGGACTATTATAGGCTGGTGATGGCATAACAATATAGTCTGAACTAGGTTTTCTTTGGAAAGGATTTGTTTAAAGATTCTATCACCATTAGAATGTCAATCCTATTTAGGATTCTGATGATGAACGCATTTTACAAATAGGTCCAGTAGTTTCGGAGCCTATTCAATTCAAACAAACAATCAAATCTATCCTCTTTATAATATTTGTATAGAAGTATATATATAAATAACTTACGTAGACAGCATTTGGCGCTATGGGGTTGACTATGCCGGTCCCATCCTTTCCCAAACCGCCGCCGATCCATCCCATTCGATGCATCATTCTAGAACAATTAATAAATATAAATAAATAATGCCGGACAATCCACACAGCATCACCTAGCCCCAAGCTAAGCAGAGCTTGTGTTATGGGTACTAGATGACTGATATACATAATACAATAGATTATAGAGATAGATATATTTTTTATTTTCATGCCGTGTGGTGCAGGCATAGAATTTCACCGCCCTAACTCTTCCCGTGGGTGTCGTAAGAGGCGACTAAAAGACACACACCGGGGGGCGGGCAGCAGCGCCCTCTACAGAACAACTGCATCAAACTGCGATCCCCGACCCGCATGCGTGGGGATTATGGGCAATAACCCCCAAATAATGATGCCATCTATGGCGCTCATTAGGGTAGGCCTATGTCCAGCAGTGGACTATTATAGGCTGGTGATGTTGATGTTGTTGTTGATATTTTTTACTATACATAGAAAACGACCAGAACACCCTGAACAAATATCTGCAGATCAGAATCAGAACAATACAGAAAGGCTTTAAGGCTCCGGTGACAGATGAACTTCCCATACAAATGTAATACCAAAATGATTTGTAATTTGAGCATATTTTCACCTACTGATATTATTTGTATTAGAATAGTATAGATAGCAACTAGCTTTGTTTTATACTATGTAGTGATTGGATTCGGCAAAACCAACTATCCATGGCATCTCCAGTTGGGCAAGCACGGGCTTTCTTGTCTAGGGTTGAATAGAGATAATTACGTCACTTTGTCGTCGAATGCGTAAATTATTTGAAATTTCTTCAATTTCAATAATGTACGCAATGTATGTCGATGCGATGTCATTATTGCCTATTCTACCCTAGAGAACAATCCTCATGCTTGGCCTACAGAAATAATTATTACTAGATATTTCTCCATTCTTGCCCAGCAACGCAAACCACGCCCACAACATACTTAGCTCCCTTCTCCATCACCACCGGTTTAGATAGAGCTTGTAACAGCTTCCGGTTCAAGCTATTGGCCTTCCTCGGTAGGACCCTGGATGGCTGGTCGTTCTGAGAGGATGGGGACCCTTCCCGTTTGAAGATATTGCAGGTCCATTCGCCGGAGGAGTTGCTTGATGAGCTGATGTGTTCTTGGGGGTCTGGTGGGGTCCTGTCAGAAATATTATGAATAAATAAGTAAAATAACTACTGGAGGCCTTTGCCAAAAGGCACACGAGTTGAGAGACATCCTATAACCAAATGAATCAAACAATTTCAAGTCATGATAATATATCTCACCCAGTGTAATGGGCTAAATAAATAAAAGATTTAAAAATATATTGATCACTTGTGCATTTATTTTGTGTACAGTGCGCGTCACATATAAGTACCCCCCTTTCTCAATGTATGTGGGACACAATAGTTGGTTATTGTTAGGAATTTCAGACTTTGAGTATTATGTAAGGGAAGTTCGATCTTGAGCAGGGCGGCCTGATAAATTTTTGTATGTGAAAAATTGTGACAAGTTACAGCCGGTTCACACATGTCTCCGTTTTACTGTTCCGTTTTATCGTGTACGTAGTTTTTTCGTCGATAGCGTATGTGGTTGTATGAGCGACTTCACACATAGCACAGTATTCTGTATACAGATCGACGAACAAAATCGAACAAAATACGTAGGTACACGATAAAACGGAACAGTAAAACGGAGACATGTGTGAACCGGGCGGTTACAAGGGAATTAGAAGTAGGTAGTCTAGAATAGTTTGTATACAAGGGGGATACTTAATTGTGACGCGCACTGTACCTAAATGAACAAAGTTAAGAATCAATGTGCTTTATTACCTTTAGACCCTAAAGGACTTTTGGACACGTCACAAAATACAAGTTTAATATAAATAACTAGGAAGAGATCACTTTGATTCTTTGGTCACTTTTAAGGTAAAGTATTTAAGGTAAAGTAAATGAGCCACCATTTTAAGGTAAAGTAAAGGAGCGAACGCGATACCTTTTAACTTCACCTTGTTATATTGTTTGTTTTCAAGTATTATTTTTTGTAATACCCATGTGAATCCGGGTAGCAAGTCGTCGAATTCATTAAAGGAAACTTTTAAGGAGAATAGTTTCGTTGCTGACGCTCTTAGCTTAACGTGTTAAGGCTCTGGCGATGGATGATTTCATTTCATGTTAGTCCACTGCTGAACCTAGGCCTCCCATAATAAGCGCCTTAATGCCCTGTCTTCAGCTAGTTGCATCCAGCATCTGCCAGGTAGGATGACGATCTGCGAAAGACTGCAGCTTTCGCAGATCGTCATCCCACCTGGCCTGGCCTACGTTTGCAGAGTCGCCAAACTTATTATTAATATAAAAAGTTTACTTACACATCAACTTTATCAAACTTAAAGTTGTCAGGATGTAGATAAAGAGTTTTTCTCTCGATCACAACAACTTCTTCCTCTTCTAAACTCACTTCGGGTTTCTCGTCAATAACAACATCTTCGGATGGTTTAACTGGAATCATATTATTGCTCGGCTCTTGTACATCGGTAGAAATCTCCGTTTCTGATTTAGGAGTTCCATTATTATCTGGTATCAAAACCTGTGGTATGTCTTCACCAGTTTGTGTGTTTGATAGCTCTTGAGATTTTGGCAATGGTACATTATAGGATGCATCAGCGTAATCCATGGAATTGTTCTGCTGTTCTGGATGGGATGTCCTTGAATGCTCAGCAGGTCTTTGTGGTGATCGAAACCTAAAAGGCCTGGTTGTAGACATCAGTGTATCCTCATCACAGTTCCTGGAACTGTTGTGAATTTCGGGTGCTGGGAATGGCCTGGTATGCTCAGGTCTTTGAAGTGGGGATGGAAGCCTGAAAATAAATAATTCAGTAAAATAGAGAACACCCTGAATAAATATCTGCATCAAACATTTGTCCCGAGGCAGGATACAAACCCACAACCTTCCTGGACCTTGGCTTCCTTGGCCCACCGCGCCACAGAGGTAGTCAAATTTGTTGTGTTAGTTTTCTAAGCTTAATAAAAAATATCTATACATAATGTAATAATATTGTACTATACAATATCATAATCTAGTACCCATAACACAAGCTCTGCTTAACTTGGGGTTACATGGTGCTGTTTGGATTGTCCAGCATTATTTATTGTTTTTTTTCTATACATACCTAATAAGGAGTCCAAATGCGGATATAAGAGTACCCTTACCTAAACCTACCTAAACCTACCTCTATACATACCTGGAATTGCTGTGCATTTCTGATGTTGAAAATGGAGACCTGGTATGTTCATTAGGTCTTTGAAGTGGCGACCGAAGCCTATAAGAGTGGTTTTGAGGAGAATAATCAGTATATTTTGTACTGTTGTACGCTGGGAGCGGAGACCGCATACGGTCATCAGATCTCCGAGATGGAAATTGATGTCGAGGCTCAGTTGGTACCAGAAACTGATTTGTGTCTTTATTGTAGTGACCGAATGGTTCATTTGTATATCTGGACTCATTGGATCTTCCTGTCGGAGATGCAAACTGGGGACGCTGTATATACATTGACCTATGAGGTTTAGGATCCTCGGAAAATTGCGAAGTAGCTTGGAGTGGTGATCTGCAGTACTGATCACGTCTCTGTGGTGGCACTGAAAACTGCTCATCATATTGTGATACATTGTGATAGAATTGAGGGTCGGTTGACAGTGGCTCCGCAGTGAACTGATTTGGCGACCGTGTGAAGTCATCGCGTGGTGAAAATTTTCGAAAATTGATTGGCTGCTCTTCCTGATTTGGTGTGAAAGGAGGCCAAGAGAGTCTGTCGCCTCTTTGATTATGAGAACTCCTTGGATGATCGTTAGCACTGTGGTAGTAGGGCCTAGAAGCGTTATCAGCTCTGCGCTGTGGATAGATAGAACGTCCTTGGTTTACGTCAAAGGAGAAAGAATCTCCCCACAAACTATATTCGGGAAACCGCGATGGGGCAGGGCTCCTGATCCCTGGATGATAATCGTTTGGTTCGCGCGAATATGACATTTTTCATGTAATAAATATTTTACGCGGAAAATAGAAGGAGTTGTCGAAAAAACCGCAGGCAGACTAAAAACTAAACCGAAACCAAATTGAATTGGAGTGGAGGGAGTGATTGATTGATTCATTGATTGCAATTACGGTTGCCACCGTTAAAAGAGCGATAGCGCTAGATAAGCTGGAAAAATCGCTACAATACATTATAATGTCAAGTCAGGATGCAAAAATTATAATTTTGGTTCGCTCATGTGATATCGATAGATTTATTATACTATGAAATTTACATTATGACATTTTTATTTTCACTTTTCTACGCAAAAAACATTTCCAGAAAAAACTTCTCGTAATTAGTCCACAGGTACAGGCGATCGAGGTGAAGGCTTCTATGTCAACCAATTATTATTGTTATTGCCTATAATGATTGTTGTGTCTGCATTATAGTCATATAGCTAGCTTATATTCGAAGAATATTGCTAAAGATATAAATAAAAGTTGTTATTTGCTTTTATTCTCTAATGTCTGTCTAGCATTAGTTATGAATCCACAGCATTTGTTCTGCTCTCCAACAACCCCAAATTTTTCCCCAAAAGCGTTAGGTCTACCGCACGCAATAAGGTGCTTTGATGGCAACCTAGACTCAACGCAATTAATCGCACAGGTTGCTGAATTAGAACGAGACAGCGCTAGTAAAAAATTGAAGTCAGGCAAGGACAAAGCATACATGCTTTGTCCTTGCTAAAAATCTGTCTCTAAAAAAGTAACAAGGCACCTTTGATTATATACAAGTATATAATCGAGATCAAGATCGAGATATAATCAAAGCAAGGCACGAACGTCAAAAGCACAATGACCTTGTTTTGACATTTCTTTTCCGTTTCGTTCTACGCGCTTTTTGATGCATTTCAACGTGGGTGCAACAAAATCATCATCATCACCATAACTTAAGGGTGATGATATCGAATTTTTCGGTTTATACCATGTTGTACATCTTGTAAACAGTAAAGGGCAATGTATACTCTACAAGAAAACTCCAGTGAGTTGCAAAAATTACCTAAATAAAACAGTACCTATAGTAAAAACATTCTTAGGCTTACGTAATATAAAATATCAGATTAACTAGCTTGACGATAAAAAGTTGAGGACGAGTTTTGCTCTAACTCGAAACCTAAGAATCTAACAAGGTAAAGGTTTCTTGTTTGATTCTTTACTTTACCTTAAAAAGATTGATGTGAACAAAGAATTAAAGTGATCACTTTATTTCCCAGTGTTACGTAGATATTTAATTTGTATTTTGTGCAGTGTGTTATACATTATTTATTTTATTTATTTAAATCAGCTACTTCACTGGGTAGCGAATTGGCCACTTACCTTTACCTTCAAGTCCTCAATAGTATTGAAGCTAGCTACAGAATAAAAGCAACTTATGATTTTCCATATTTTATTTATACTACAATTACTAGTACCAAGTAAAACAAACATGATTTAAATCTTTATAAATCAATCAAAACAATTTCACTTAAAAATAAATAGCTGGCAACACTTTGATCTTATAATGTTTTACTCTAAAATGAATCGGGTTTTATTGATTTACACGGATTCACTTTCACACAGCAAAATAGCTAGGACCCAGATAGTTTACTCAGAATTTAGCTAAGGTTTTTCACAGAATAGAGGTTAAGCCTTCGCTAAACTTCTTAGTCCTTTTAGCGCGGAGATTATGTTCATGACTAAAAGTCAATGACTATGACTTGAGATGTGCTTGAACCAAGTTGCAATATTTTTGTTATTGTAGTGCCTAAGGCTCCAATGAATTTCCCATACAAACGTAATACCAAAATTATTTGTAATTTGAGCATATTTCCACCATGTTCTGCTATTATTTGTATTAGAATAGTATTTATCTAGGTTCCTACCACAAATTTATTCACAACACTTCACTGAAATGAAATTTAACTTAAGGCGCATACAGCACCTAAACTAGCGCCACCACCTACTTTATGTTATTATTCTGCTTAACAAAGGAATTTTCAAAAATCCATCGTCCAGTTTGTGATACCTATCATAAGCTTTTTTTTAATGCCTCTGTAATAGTTTTATTCTATTTAGTTTAGGAAGAGATACGAAAATAGATTTTGGTGGCCACTTTGGGGGCACACACCATTTTGGGGGCAACTTCGTATCTCTTCCTAAACTAAATAGAATAAAACTATTACAGAGGCATTAAAAAAAAGCTTATGATAGGTATCACAAACTGGACGATGGATTTTTTAAAATTCCTTTGTTAAACAGAATAATAACATAAAGTAGGTGGTGGCGCTAGTTTAGGTGCTGTATGCGCCTTAATCAAAGTTTTTCAAAGAACACGTTTTCTTATTACTTGCGTTGATAGTGAAGTATTTTCAAAAAAGCTTGTGGCAGGAACCTAGATAAATATTCTAATACAAATCACATCATGGTGAAAATATGCTCAAATTACAAATGATTTTGGTATTTAATTTGTATGGGTAATTCATACGTCGCCGGAGTCCTAAGCGATAGTAGCTATCGTGGGGCGAGCCTGGAGTCCTGCTACTTGACGCGGGGGGCGGAGCACCCTACTCGTTCATCCAGTAGTAGCGAGAGCCCATACGAGCCGGCTTCCGTTCTGCATCATCAGGTAGCGCGGGCGTCGCGTCGGGATACACCGTCTTTGGTTCTGGCAGGGGCTTTGGTCTGCAACAAATATACAACATCAACATCAACAGCCTATGATAGTCCACTGCTGGACATAGGCCTCCCCTGATGAGCGCCATAAAAAAAAAATTCAAAAAAATTGTTTAAAAAAATTGTTTAAATAGATTTCATAGATGGCATTGTTCATCATTTGGGGGTTTTTGCCCATAATCCCCACGCTGGGCATGCGGGTTGGGGATCGCAGTTTGGTGGTGTTGTTCTGCAGAGGGCGCTGCTGACCGCCCCCCGGTGTTTTTCCCTAAGTCGCCTCTTACGACACCCACGGGAAGAGTTGGGGTGGTGAAATTCTATGCCGGCACCACACGGCCACGGCCAACAAATATACAAATTTATATGAATTATATACAAATATGTATTATTATTCGACGACCTCTGTGGCACGGTGGGCGAAGGTCCGCCTGCGACGCAGGAGGTTGCGGGTTCGATTCCCGCCTCGGGACAAATATTTGTACGATCTGCAGATATTTCTTCAGGGCGTTCTGGTCGTTTTCTATGTATAGTAACAATATCTATCTGTGTAATATATTGTATTATGTATATCAGTCATCTAGCACCCATAACACAAGCACTGCTTGCTTGGCGCTAGATGATGCTGTGTGGATTATCCAGCATTATTTATTTATAAATAAGTATTACGAACCGATTAGTGGCGTGGATGCGCGGCTGAGTGAAGTATCCGAAGCTGGGTCTTGGGAGGTTCATCTTATCCAGCATGCACTGGTCGTAGACTCCCTGCGTGACACGGCATCTGAAATATTTACCAATATTATATAATATTTATACATATAATACAGGCCCGCCACTCTACGCACGAAAATTAAAAAATTAAATTTTTATGCGGAATGCTAATTTTTTTGAAAATAGTCTATAGCCTATGTTTATCACGGAAAATTTAGGATTATAATGGAGAAAGAATTTTTCAAATCGGTCCAGTAGTTTCGGAGCCTATTTAATTCAAACAAACAATCAAAAAAATATTTGTATGATCTGCAAATATTTGTTCAGGGTGTTCTGGTCGTTTTCTTTGTATAGTAAAAAAATATCTATGTATGTTATAATATTGTATTATCTACTATATCAGTCGTCTAGTACCCATAACACAAGCTCTGCTTAGCTTGGGGCTAGATGATACTGTGTGGATTCATCATCATCATCACCAGCCTATAATAGTCCACTGCTGGACATAGTCCTCCCCTAATGAGCGCCATAGATGGCGTTACCATTTGGGGGTTATTGCCCATAATCCCCACGCTGGGCATGTGGGTTAGGGATCGCAGTTCGGTGGAGTTGTTCTACAGAGGTCGCTGCTGCCCGCCCCCGGTGTGTTTCCCTTAGTCGCCTCTTACGACACCCACGGGAAGAGTAGGGGTGGTGAAATTCTATGCGAGCACCACACGGCGGCTGTATGGATTGTCCATCATGATTTATTTATTTAACTTACTGTGACAGAGAGTAATCCCCTGAACTCTTGTCCAGGCAGTTCACATACTGATGGAACTGGTCCTTGCAAGCACTCTTCACCTTCTGGAAGAACTCCATCGTGCAAGCTGTGACCGCTTTGCCTTCGCTGATGCATTTAGTTGCGTCGTTCTCTTCAAGGCGACAGAGCATGAACTCCTGAAAATTGGTTAGTGGAAGTGTATAGAGAAAGAAATAGTTTAGACTCTAGCAGTCCGCCCTGGTTTATTTTTGAAAATATTGTATAGCTTAAGTTCATCAGGGAAAATATAGAATTCTAATGGTGAAAGAATTTTTCAAATTGGGCTAGGAATTTCGTAGCCCATTCTATTCAAACAGTCAAAAAAATATTTGTACGATCTGCAGATATTTGTTCAGGGGTTCTGGTTGTTTTCTATGTATAATAAAAAAAAATATCTATCTATTTAATAATATTGTATTATGTATATCATGTGGTGCCGTGTGGTGACGGCATAATATAGAATTTCACCACCCCAACTCATCCCGTGGGTGTCGTAAGAGGCGACTAAGGGAAACACACCGGGGGGCGGGCAGCAGCGCCCTCTGCAGAACTACTCCACTAAACTGCGATCCCCAACCCGCATGCCCAGCGTGGGGATAATGGGCAATTACCCCCAATGATAAGAACCGCCACAAAATGGCCCCCAGTTCCCGGCCGCCTCGCTATTCCTGGCCATGGTAGCGGCCACGGTAACGGCGGGGCAGGGGGTGCTAGGAATCTCCGGGCTACATCAGGCTACCACACCCCACACACACTGACCCTGGCAACGTTTAACGGACGCACTCTGAGGCTTGATCACCATCTAGCGCAGTTGGAAGTGGAGCTAGAGAACATTAAATGGCATGTTCTAGGGTTATGTGAAGTCCGTAGAGAGGGGGAGGACACTGTAACCTTAGACTCGGGCCATCTTCTCTACTTTCGCGAGGGTGATAAAACATCCCAGGGTGGCGTAGGTTTCCTCGTCAATAAGGCCCTCTCTAACAACGTCGAAGAAATCTCCAGTGTGTCGACCAGGGTAGCGTACCTGATCCTTCGGCTGTCTAAGCGCTACAGCTTGAAGGTCATTCAGGTCTACGCACCGACCTCGGCACACTCGGATGATGAAGTGGAGGATATGTACGAAGACATATCCAAAGCCTTACATCACACCACCAAGGCTCACTTCAACGTTGTTATGGGGGACTTTAACGGCAAGGTGGGAACCCAGACTGGCAACGAATCCCGAATAGGCCCGCATGGTTTTGGTGTTCGAAATCACAGGGGACAAATGCTCGTCAACTTCCTCGAGAAAGAGGGGCTGTTCTTAATGAACTCTTTCTTTAAGAAACAGCCCCAAAGGAAGTGGACATGGCGGAGTCCCGATTCTGTGACTAAAAATGAGATCGACTTCATCATGACGGATAGCAAGCATATATTCAGAGATGTCTCAGTGATCAACAGGTTCAATACCGGATCTGATCACCGACTCCTTCGAGGCTCTCTGAATATAAATTTGAAGCTTGAAAGAAACCGTCTGATGAAGTCCACGCTCCGACCGAACCCAATCCAAATCATGGCGGGCACCGAGAAGTTTCAGCAGCTTCTCGGGGATAGATTCGCTGCCTTGGAACCCACTGATGACGCTGACGAGACCCTACACAATCTGGTAGAAACGCTGAGGGACGAGGGCATCAAGTTTTGCAAAAAGCAGCGTACTGGTAAGAAGTCCAAACTCTCGGATGAGACTCTTGGGCTGATGACAAAAAGACGGGAAACCACCCAAGCGACTTCGTCAGAGAGGTCAGACCTGAACAAGCGAATTGCGAAGATGGTACGACGCGACCTTCGGAGCTCTAATACACGCCTCATTGAAGAGGCGATAGAGCGAAACCGAGGGTCCAAAGTATTCACTCAGCAGCTTGGAAGGAGCCACCTGACGAAGCTTTCAACGCACGACGGAAGGACCGTATTGTCGAAGCCGGAGATATCGGCCGAGATAGAGGACTTTTATGGCCGTTTATACGCTGCACATGCTCCCCGTTCCCAACGAGACGACCACGATTCTAGAGCCACCTTGATACGCCACTATACCGACGAACTGCCAGACATCAGTCAAGACGAGATCGTGTTAGCTCTGAGGCAGCTTAAAAATGGAAAAGCCCCCGGTGAGGACGGAATAACATCAGAGCTTTTGAAAGCTGGAGGATACCCTGTTATACAGGAGTTACAGAGCCTCTTCAACGCCGTCCTTCACAGTGGGAGAACTCCAAAGGCGTGGAGTGGGAGTTTGGTGGTGCTCTTTTTTAAGAAGGGAGATAAAACCCTTCTTAAAAATTATAGACCCATCTCGCTCCTAAGTCACGTCTATAAGCTTTTCTCACGAGTTATATCGAACCGTCTCGCCAGGAGACTCGACGAGTTTCAGCCACCGGAGCAGGCTGGGTTTCGCGGAGGATATGGTACCATAGACCACATTCACACAGTGAGGCAGATTATACAGAAGTCCGAAGAGTATAATCAGCCCCTGTGTCTGGCATTTGTGGACTATGAGAAGGCCTTTGACTCCGTTGAAACCTGGGCTGTTCTACAATCCTTACAGCGATGCCAAGTAGACTATCGTTATATCGAGGTGCTGAGATGTCTCTACGAAGCCGCTACGATGAGTGTCCGAGTACAGGACCAGCAGACTAAACCGATCCAACTGCGCAGAGGAGTGAGGCAGGGGGATGTCATATCCCCGAAACTGTTCACGAGCGCGTTGGAAGATAATGTTTAAGACGCTGGACTGGAAAGACAAGGGCATCAACATAAACGGCGACTACATCTCACACCTGCGATTCGCTGATGACATAGTCTTAATGGCGGAGTCGCTAGAGGAGCTGAACCGGATGCTGGACAGTCTAGCTTCAGCCTCCCGATGTATCGGTCTTGGCATGAATTTGGATAAAACCAAAGTCATGATCAATGCCCACATTGATCCAAGACCGGTGATCGTACATGGCCACCTTCTCGAAATTGTTTCTGAGTACACTTACCTCGGGCAGATTTTGCAGTTGGGTAAAAACAATTTCGAGAAGGAAGCCAAGAGGAGGATCCAGCTAGGCTGGGCAGCGTTCGGAAAATTACGTCGAGTCTTCTCGTCATCCATACCGCAATGTTTGAAAACGAAAGTTTTTAATCAGTGCGTCCTACCAGTCATGACCTACGGAGCTGAGACGTGGACACTCACGATAGGGTTGGTCCACCAGTTCAAAGTCGCTCAGCGCGCTATGGAAAGAGCTATGCTCGGAGTTTCTCTGAAGGATAGGATTCGTAACGAATTCATCAGACAGAGAACTAAAGTCATCGACATAGCTCAAAGAATTAGCCAACTGAAGTGGCAGTGGGCCGGCCATATTTCGCGAAGAACCGATAACCGCTGGGGTAAACGTGTTCTTGAGTGGAGACCGCGACTCGGTAAACGTAGTGTAGGACGCCCTCCGGCCAGATGGGATGACGATCTGCGAAAGACTGCTGGCAGATGCTGGATGCGACAAGCCGAAGACAGGGCGCTATGGCGCTCATTAGGGGAGGCCTATGTCCAACAGTGGACTAACATAGGCTGATGATGATGATGATGTATATCAGTCATCTAGTACCCATAACACAAGCTCTGCTTAGCTTGGGGCTGGATGATGCTGTGTGGATTGTCCAGCATTATTTATTTATTTATTTAGTCAAATCTTTTCTCTTTATAATATAGATAGATGTAGTCTATGACCACTATCTTTCTTCAGTCGTAAATTATTAGCTTTTATTTTGAATTATTCAAATAAATTTTGGCATGCATTAATAATAAATAATATAGTAAATGTTATAGTATAAGTGTGTGAGTGTATTGCGATAAAAGTGCGATGTTAGCCACACTGACCCTGATGAAGTCCCTTGTTAAAGAATGAAATGTTGGTGTTCTTCTTACACAAAATAGGTTCGTAGTTAACCCATTTTGATTCATATAGTAAAGGTATTTAATTTTTATAATGTGTTGTATATTTAAGGCATTCTGGAAGAGTGGTTTTAGCCAAAAGGCTGCCCATCATGCAACTTTGTCATTTAGCTTATCCTGTTATTCATAATGAATAGTTAGTAGAAACTTTGTATCTATGCTTATTCAACCCAGATGAAATTATCTAAATATATACTTAGATAAATATTGTTTTCACCTAAGTAAAATCAAAACATAACCTCTTTAGAGTGTTATGCAATCAATTTATACTGCAATAATGGAATCAACCAACTTAAATGTAGAGATTATTAAGAAAATAATAAAGATAGTCAAAATACTTACATTGTTAGCATGTTCACAGTATTTTCCGAGGTGAAACGAAGCACCCATCAAAGTAGCAGTGGATAAATTGACCTCATTCACGGTCAATTCGGATTCCTCCGGGAGGATTACGTCTTTAGTAACAACCATTATTATATTTTCAAAGAATCACAACGAATTTGGATGAAGAATATCAAAATAAATATGAAAATTCTTCCACGAAAGTTGTGGAAGTAAAGTAGGAGTAAAAAAGTAAAATCCGACCAAACCTGATTGTACTTAGCTGCTTGTGAAAAGGAGATAGATGATACAATTTCTATCTAGTAGAAAAGAGCAACACAACCCGAAATAAGACTATCGAAAACGTTGGGTTGTATTCTACCAGCTGACAATGACAGCCAATCAAAAATTTCGTACTTACGTTTCGTTACATAGATCGCAGTTCGTTTCGGATATTAGTGTTCTGTGGTTCGTTTCAACTAAAACTTCATTCATAATGTTGTGCACAATTTATTAAAATAATTACATTATTAAATGAGACAATTGACTAGAAAAAGAGCAGCACTCGAAGTAGGTAGCAAAGACGATCCCATTTAATAAAGCTTAACATTTTTCATTTCATGTTCTGGTATTGTTTGTAAAAACTTTCTTTTTGCCCCTCCGAATCATCTGAAAATAATGGGTCTTGTATTACTATATACCTAAATCTCCATATACGTAGGTACCTACCTAGTGTCTAGGTAGGTACCTAGACACTAGATAGCAGAAGACCTCAGTGGCGCCATAATCTACATTAACGATTATATATCATAAATTTTACTGCTATGTGTTGTTTCAAGATCTTTTAACAGTTCCTTAATAATTTAGTGGGTAATAAAATAAACATGACTTAAGCAGCTCTAGCTAGTAATCCATGTTTAGTTTAAGAAAATAGGCTATTCGTAAGCACCTTTGTAGCAAACTTAACTAGGAAATTATCTTAGGCTGGTAACTTTTTCTACTTTCCTGTGCTTTCACTTTAGTTTTTGTGTTTACTTACCTTCGAAGATATCGTGAGAAACTGGGAGCTTGTAGTATTTTGGGATATCAAATCGGTTTTCCTGTAAATAAAAAATTAGATTTATAATACCAAATTAAGGGTCAGATCTACAAAAGACCCGAACGTAGGTAGGGCTCAAAGATGAGTTAGGTCGGTCGGTAGGTACCTACCTACCTAATTTATTACCTACCCTACAAAAGTGTTGCTAATTCACTTGGTATAGGTATTAGCTACGTAGTTTTATGTAAATATAGTAAAATGAACTTACCGAGTCGTAATTCCTTCTGCCTATCCGAGGAATATTCTTATTAGTTTTTATAACGTAGCCCATATCATCCTCACCATCTTCAAAAATCTCCCCTTCATTACTTCTTCCAACACGCGGCACATTATTTGGCTTTATGAACGACCCTTCAATCCCCAGCAAATAAACTAGGTAGAATGCAACGCACACTAAAGCCAACTTTCCCGACATTTTAAAAATAAAAAATTGGCGGGAACTTTCTTGGTTGACAAACAGAAAACTTGTGATGATTGCTTTGGGGAGCAGAAGGATTTTATACTGAAAAGCTTCCTACAACCAAATGCGGGTAATTTGGAATGAAGATTTTATCCTGAAAAGATGGCAATCTATGGTGTTAGCTGGTAGAATACCAAGCAGTAGTGTGACAATGTGGGTAGGTACATTAGATACCTATAGGTACCTAGATCTATTTCCACTCATTAACTGAATTCGATACTTACATACCTAATCAACTTGGGGAGCCTTCCCAAAACCTTTTTATTCTGCTAACCGTTTAAATGATACTCGAATTTAAATAAGTATAAAAAAATTAGCTATAGGTCATATAGGTACATATTAAGGAACCAAGGGCATTATGTCCAACAGGATATCATCATCATCATTCATCAGCCTAATGATAGTCCACTGATATTATAAACCATGGATTTATGAAAAGTACGGATAGAATCCTGTCAAATCAAACTTGAATCTTAGCAATGGCGGAATGACATTGAGTGTTAGTGTATAGAGAGTTGCCAACAGAAGAAAAAAATACCCATAATTTTTATAAATATTCTTCCTAATAATTGTTCACTTATTAATATGAATATGTAAATTATAATGAATCATTTTAAGTACTGCTTTAGCCACGGTAATCGTGTTTATTAGACCTACTTTTTATAATTTTCAATTTACGCCACCGCTTTATGGTGCTAACTGCAGTGAATTTTATTGTCCCACAAGAACAGAACAGAACACTGTACTTTCCCGGGATTAAATAGTAACTACCCCTATTTGCTAATCGAAGAAATTTCAACAAAATCATTTCAGGCCTCTGAGTGTGTGTGCAGAAGTAACAAAGATTAACACATCCAAAGTCTCATTCCATGTCTAATTTTAGTTTGAATAAATTACTCTTTGTGCCTATTAACTGGCTGACAACATTTTCGCATACGTTGTTCCTATGGAAATGCCTAACCAATATATATAAAAAAAAAAATATGCTGCAAATGTACATTTGCAGCCATATCTTATGATTGTTACTGGGAAGATCAGTGAAATGTTATGTGAAAAAATATACATTATTCTCATATTCTTTGTTTATTGATACATTATAAATAAAAAAATATGTTTACCTACATAATAATGCCCGCATGCTTTTACATGAAAAATCTTCATGCACACTGCATGCTACACTAGATTTAGTGGGATTCAAATTATTTTAATTATGAGATTCGCGAATTCAATTTAAATTCCAATTTTCGTCACCCGGAAATCTGAAAAAATATTGACTTTGAGTTATGCCCCACGGCTATCGATAATCTCGATATAACATCTGCGTAGCATGATCGTCAGTATTATCAAAATGGGTCCAGCTATTTTGGAGGTTAGCTCAAATAAAAAACAAACATCTTTCGAAATTCGTATCCCTAAAGCTAAGCTATTGTATAGATATTACAAACTGAAATTCAATATCCTAATTATATTTCGAATACTTAATACATATTATTTTATGGTGATAAAGGATGATAAAGAAATGCCTATATACCTGATTCATAATTTAAAGTCAATAAAATATGAGAATTAAAACATTTTTAATGTCCTCCCACACTTACTGGAAAATTTACATGTTTACATGTTGGCAGCACTGGCGAGATTTTGTGCTTGTAGTTTGATTTAAATGTTGATAATAATTTTGCGTCAAATCGATAAAATAAGTTGGTGATATAAGAAATTTATCTACGAAATGTGATCCGGTGTTTTTTGTTGACAAACCCATTGTGACTTTTGCAACATCTGACCACACAAGACGGCGTTTTCCGTTTATTTTGGTTTGTTTACAATAGGGTTCATCAGTTGGTGTCTATAGCCGTAATGGCGATGGCCAGCATACTATTTGATTGATTGGCATGCTTGCTTGATCGGAGTGCTTCTTTTTATTTTGTTCTGATACTCCTTCCGTACATATTTATAGTTTCATGTTATAAACTACATATTTAACTACAACCTACATTATAACTAACTAGCGGTCCACGGGTACTTAATAAAAAAATATTTTTGCATGCGGAACCCTAAAGTCTTTCAAAATATTCTATAGCGTTCAGCACGGAAAATTAAGGATTCTATGGTGACAGAATTTTTCAAATCGGTCCAGTATTTTCGGAGCCTATTCAATTCAAACAAACCATCGAATATTTGATATATTCCCATCCGCCCCATTATCCTCCCCATCAATGGGGCAGTTGGGAAAAAAAATCCCATCCACCCCATTGACTTGAATGATGGGGCAGATGGGATTTTTTTTCCCAACTGCCCCATTGATGGGGAGGATAATGGGGCGGATGGGAATATATCGAATATTTCCTCTTTATAATAGGTATTAGTATAGATAGACTAGCGACCCGCCTCGGCTTCGCATGGGTTTTATTTATTTATTATGTCATGGTAGGTACAAATACACAATATTATATAATTTTCAAAGACAACACTCACAGACACAAGTTTATTAACAAAACTTCTACACATTATAAGTAAATACCTAGATACATAAATAGTGAAGGTAATTTAAAATATACTTACCTACCTACTAGGTTATTATTACATACTTACCTACTTACATTTTGCATGTGTTGTTGAAAGAGGTAAATGCAGACAGGATGTCCAAGTGTCCCTGTAAGGTCTAAAGGAAATAAAGCACTTTGATTTTGATTTTGAAGATGCAGACAAACTACAGGTACCTCAGACTGATCCATATCAATACCAGTTGGAAGTGTACCCAAGACGCTGGCTGCATTGCCTCGCTGTATGGCAATGCTGCGCTGCGCCAGATACTGACCAGCTCTCGGGTCACATCATCGCTTCGACCAGACGCTCAGATAATTTTCAAAATAAAAAAAAAATATTCGACAATTTTTGTTATATACTTATACGTCTTTTTGATAGAAGTTATCATACATTATAATATCACAAAGAAAGCAAAGCAGCTGAATTATCTTAAAGCCTAACACCAGCTTAAAGTACCTAATCTTATAAATGTTTTTAAACTTACGCGATCTGAACACCATAATGATTAGTAATTAAAGGGTATTTTTGTATCGCGTTTTTTTTTTCTCGACGTTTCAACAGGTTTGCACTCTGTTGTGGTCACGAGATGACAGATCATCTCGTAAAAAAAACGCGATAAATACCCGTTAATTACTAATTATTAGTCTTATAAATATGTATATGTATAATGACTTAGGTATAGTTATAGCATAGCTCCAAAATGAAGACATGCATGAGTAACTTCAACTTTTCTTTATAGCCAGCAGCATCAATAGAAGAATTTGCCAATCCATTACACTTCACTACAGGTTGAACCTGTAAAATAAAAAGACAATTTATTTATGTACCTACTAGCCGGTTGCCCGCGGTTTCACCCGCGTTAACTCAAGATCCCGTGGGATTTTCTGGATAAAAAGTGGCCCAATGTAATTACATTATCCTTTAGACCTTACAGGACTTTTGGACACGTCACAAAATACAAATTATATAACGTAGGTACTGGGAAATAAAGTGATCACTTTGATTAATTGTTCACTTCAATCTTTTTAAGATAAAATAAAGAAGCGAACAAGAAAACTATTTTAAGATTCTTATTTCAAATTCAAGAACAGTTAACAATTTAGTAGGATAAGTATGAATACACACCATCATCTGGCGCCAAGCTAAGCAGAGCTTGTGTTATGGGTACTAGATGACTGATATACATACATAGGTAATACAATAGATTACAAAGATAGTTTTTTTTATTATACATAGAAAACGACAAGAACCCCTGAACAAATCTGCAGATCGTACAAATATTTGTCGTGGCAGGCGCACCTTCGCCCACCGCGCCACAGTGGTCGTCATTGTGTTTCTAAGCGATAATAACAAAAAACCCCTTTGTTTCAGAGCAGTGTATTTTCAGCCTCTAGCTTGGGTAGATAGGGTAAAAGCTTTCAGTACCACATGCTTCGATCAACATACAGCACAAATAAACATAAAAACGGATACGCTTGTCAGTATGTTTCGACGTCCCCTTCTCTCGAAGGTATTGTCCACAGAAACTTTACCAGACTCCTTGCCTCTTTCTCTATCTTTTATTTTATTTTTTATTTAACATGTATTTTGTGACGTGTCCAAGAGTCATGTAAGGTCTAAAGGAAATAAAGCACTTTGATTTTGATTTTATCCTATAAGTACGGAGCGTTAGGCCCGGCGCCCATTATCGGCATCGGCAAGGAAAAGGATCCTTCGGCATCCTACATGCAAGCGCACACTGTCGGAAACTATGGCATGCTGCAACGTTCTTAGGGATGACGAGGCGTCCTTAAGGCAAGCCTTACCGCAGGGCAAGCTATCCCCCCGAGTGTTGCCTCGGCGCCGCCGCGCCGGCGGCGGCGTACCGAAGGATGCCGAAGAATCCCGAAGCATTCTCAAGGCTGCCGATACAGCAGCCTCAAGCATACCGAAACGGTATTTTTTGTTATTACGACCATATACACGGCAATTTCTACTTTATTGCCATTATGTTAATGTATATTGCTAATTTGCCACCTAAAATCCTCAGTCGTGCCGATGCCGATAATGGGCGCCGGGCCTTAAAGGAAGAAGCAAGATACTCGTAGATGCTCGAATTTTATCTTGACTTGACTTCTTCGATATTGTAAACTGCCTTTCATGGGTAATGTATGGAGGGTATTTAACGTGGTATTTTATTTTTTATCTAATTTATATACCACGGACCTCTAACACTCTTCGAAAAGCAGTTTCAACGTTTCCATAATTGTCAAATCCAAGGGTATCAAGTATAATAAGTCGTTACCCTCTCAGAGTATGTTACTATCACTACCATCTATTCAAGAAACGCAAATCGTCGATCCTCTCTTTAGCCACGCAAACAGGGGTTTCGCGTTCGCAAGGATACCCTTTATTTCAGGGTTTCGACAACACATGCATAAGTACACGATTCGCGAACGCTTGTTGTCCCATATGCGTGGATATGGAGTCATGTATGACAAGGGCCGCATCATTAAACTAACGACAAACACCCATATCATGATAAATTATCCTTCACTCGGACTTGAGAGTGTCTTGAGTATTATTTGTAATACCGGCAGGCAGAGTCTCGTCCAGAAACTCGTTTAGTATATCGGGCGCTCGTCTTCTGAACTAGTATCATCATGTAGATACAAATTCGTCTTACTTGAACTGCGAGTCTGTTGCGACAAAGACATAACGAGCCTACGTAACGTACGCGTACGCAGTATCCCAAGGCGCATACTTACCACATACTTGTGCTCGGCGAGCATAGGTAGGTATACTAGAGGCATTAAACATAGTCGAAATCCCTATGTTAGTCAGTCTATTATATAACCATAGGTTATACCAAAGCGAACCTTTGTTTATTTCTCCACTCGCCTGAAGAAATCGCTCGCATCAGTAATTCGAGTGAAGGAAAATTTAACCGCAACGCTTGTAGAGCGTTGAGTAATGAATTAGGGGCTAGTTGAGACAACTCACCCTTGCGTCGGTACATTGTGCGTCTATGCCAGTCTCATAGACTTAAGCCAGGTGGTAAATGGTGTCAATGATGCCAAGTTCTTGTCTGTGAACGAAGGCTATGCGACGCATCTTCTAGTCTTCATATCTGCCCACGAAAAATAGCGGTAAACACATGTTTTATTTACAAAATCAAATAGGTAAGTATAAGTACCGCTTATAATATACTAACCTGGTCTTTGCACGGTTTCTAACTTCATAATTGCGATAGCGTTGTTTTAAGAAGTCCATCCCAATTCATAAATCTTATCCTCGGATCCATAAAGGTAATTTCTTGGATGCATTTTGGCTCCAATCTTTTTGAATATAATTATAAGAATCTTGTTGCTATAAAACATCTGAGTTCCCAAGGATATTTATTATTAGAATAATCCACACTGCACCGTTTATAGGCGATTTGTCAAAATTTATACTTTTGATTTCAAATCTTTCGAAGTTGTGTTGACAAGTTCATAATTTCTTGATGTATATCATTAATGGTGAAGAATATTTTTATTTACACAATATACTTAGGTATAAACTAAATTATTATGTGTAGATAGTTCTACGTTATAATGACTAGCACCAAACGTAGGTTTGGATATGCTGTAACGTTGTTATAGCTAACGTCTTCGTCTTCTTCGCTTCGATGGAGGTTCATCGAAGCTTCGTCTTGAATTCTGTCGTTTATTGTGTGAATTAGATGAGTATTGATTATACCGGCTTTCTGTACGATAATCAGCTAGCCCTTTGAGCCTGTCTATTAGTGCATCATGTCGGCGATCTTCGCTTAATCTAGCACGCTTATTTTGAATTAAATTCTCTCTGCTATCGTGCAAATCTTCTCTTTGTCTCCATTGGTCATCCCTGGAATGTATATGTTTCCTGCTATCAACGTATTTACTCCTATTTTCATAGTTTGATGACCATTCCCGATGAAATGGCTCTGTTCCTCGATAAGAACTGTGCTCTAAATCTAAGAGAGCTTTATCTTGAGGTGATATCCCCCTTTCAAAGTTTACTCTACCTCTGCCATAGTCTCTTTCTTCCGAGTTAAGGTTACTTTCTTCGTTGTAAGGGTTGTTTTCTTCCCTATCGAAGTATCTGTCTCCTGCCTCAAAGTCTCTATCATCCCTATCAAAGTAATTTTCATCTCTGTCGAATTCTCTTTCTTCTCTTACGTAATCTATTTCCGGTGTGTTTACTCTGTCATGTAGATGTTGACCAAAATGATAACCTTCTATATCTTGATGCATATACGTATCCGTATATTTAGGATCAGGATTAGCTATGGGATTGTCTAGATCCTGGTGAAGTAAATGCCTGCTTTCCTCTTCATCCTGTCTGTTTTCATTGTTATAGTAATTTTGTTCACAATCATTTTCAATATTTTTGAGCTCTGTGTTTGGATAGTAAGAGTCTGTATTAGACTCCAATGTACACCTATCTTCTAAACCAGTGTATCTGTCTTCATCGTCATATCGTCGGATACCATGTGAGTAACGCTCTTGAGCTATGTCTTTTTCTGTTAATTCAAACAAACCAAAGTTCTGTTGATCATGCCCCTCTGGGAGTCTTTCATTTTCTAGTATTTCGGGCATGGCATATTCAGGTGCAGGTGAAAGCTGGTGTGTTTCATTACAATCATGATCAACTACATTATGTCTCTCATAATGATCCCGTTCTGTATAAGACTCGCTAGCAGAGCGGTCTTGTCTTGAAGATTTCATGGCAATGTCTGCGGTATTTTCTGGATTATTCCAAAGCATCGTTGGAGGTAGTCCATGGTTAGATGCATCTTGTAGTTTAGATTCTACGTTAACTGTTATTTGCGGGGAGAGCATACTTCCAGACACAATTTGGTTTAGATTTTTTTCGGCAACGTTTTCTTTTAGTTGATAACTCGTGGCTGGCTTTTTAGAAGTTTTATGTTTCGGATCAAACATTTCAAGTTCTGGCACCGTATCGAGCTTGATTTCCAATTTCCGACCACCATACCAATTAAGTTTGTAGTCACTGTTTATAAGCGTCTGGCCACAATCCTCATCAATTTTTAGGGTCAAGTGCCATTCGTCAGCCGTGACTTGTAATTGCTCAATAACCCATTTCAAACAACCAAACGATGGGTTAAAGAGATGCATTTTGGATAGTAAAGTTTTTTTAATTTGATTTTGTGGTACGTTTCTCAGGTATTTACATTCACTGTCTACTGGAAGGTTAATTTTTACGTAAATGGAAACTATTGTAATTGCGATGTTTTGGGATCGATACCAACGTAAGTGTTTTTCATTTTTTACGATTTGTTTGTATTTCTTATTGAATTGAACTAATAGTGCCGCACCATTTGGCTGTATTCTCTTTTGTATAATCGTCCATTTATCACACCCGACCGTTGGATTTAGCTTATGTAACCTATTTAGTAAATATTGTTGAGAAGAATGTAATCTACATTCAGGTACTTTTGGGACAAAAAAAACCGCCCGCGCAGACCTTTCAGCTATACTGTGCTTCTTATTCTTCTTTGCTGAGGTAAATTTTACTTTTATACTTCTGTTTCGGCTACTTGCTGGGTGGTGCCAAATTAAAGATTGCGAGACTTTTGAATATTGTATTATTAAAAAATGTTACATTGAGTATAGTGAAAAATGACGAGGCGATTCGGGTTCTTGTAGGGTTATCGCCATATTGAATTTTATACAATAAAAAAAACCACGTTCGGAAACGACACCGCACTGCATCGATACTGGCCGCTCGGATACGCCGCGACATGCCCCCGGCCTTGGAAGCACCAGCTCCAAGTTGTAGCCCGCATCTGTATCATTGCGTCGATGAGTCCTCCTCCTTGAACAGAGGACAGATCTTCGGATAGCTGCGCCTTACGATACCGGAAGCTGTCCTAATATCAGCTACGCGTGATATACCATCATTGCCTGTGATGGTGCTAACTATTCTTCCGAGAGACCATTTAAGTGGGGGTAGCTTGTCATCCTTGATGACCACGAGGGTGTTTGGCTCAAGACTGTCCACGTTCTCCCTCCATTTGCACCTTGTTTGCATCTCAGAGATGTATTCCTTAGCCCATCGTTTCCAGAAGTTGTGCCTGATCATCTCGACTCGCTGAAATCGGTTGAGTAGCGTCTCAGGGTCGCCTCGCATGTCCTGGTATACCGGCGAAGTGAGCGATCGGCCAACTAGGAAGTGTCCTGGAGTGAGAGGAAGGAAATCATTGGGATCGGATGATAGTGGGGATAAAGGACGGGAGTTGAGGATTGCTTCCACTTGAGTTAAAACCGTGGTAAACTCCTCGAATGTCAAATGAGCGTTGCCAACAATGCGTGATAAGTGAAGTTTGCAGGATTTTACTCCACCTTCCCATAAACCTCCAAAATGTGGTGAGTAGGGGGGAATGAATTTAAAATTGATAGATTGACTGACTGCGAATTCAGCTATGTCAGAAGAACAAACTTGTAGAAACCGTTTTAATTCATTACAGGTACCAACGAAATTCTTGCCATTGTCCGAGTGTATTGTATGAGGTTTGCCGCGCCGCGAAATGAATCTTTTTAAAGCGAGAATATATGCTTCAGTAGATAAGTCACTGACAAGCTCCAAGTGCACCGCACGAGTTACAAAGCAAACAAACAAACAGACGTAGGATTTTTGTAATTTAGCGCCCCTGCCTTTGCGGTTTAAAGTTAGTATAGGTCCTGCCATATCTACCCCACACTGATTATACGGGTAGGTAGGGGTTAAACGATTTTTGGGTAAACTGCTCATAATAGGGTTCAACGTTCTACCTTTCAGTCGCTTACACACAATGCACTCGTTCACTATCTTGCGCGCGAGATTTCTCCCCCCAACAGGCCACCACCGCTGACGAATATCGTATAGAAGCGCCTGGGGAGCAGCGTGAAGCATTCGTCGGTGTTCATGTCGCATGAGCACAACTGAAAACCAATGTTTGGCAGACAATACAACAGGGTGTTTCTTATCGAAATCGTATTCATTAGAGTTCGTTAACCTACCGCCGACACGCATTATTTTGTCATTGTCGAGGAATATGTTCAATTTAAAAAGACTTGGTGTCCTTTTTAACGATTGATTGGTAAGAAGTAAGGCATATTCTTCACTATAGGACTCTAATTGAGATAACTTCGCCAATCTAAACTCAGAATATCTCAGCTCATCCACTGTGAGTGAGCCCGATTTGCGATTTAGTTTATTTTTCATGTTGTAAACAAACCGAAGTACGTACGCATAGGAGCGCGTCATTCGGTTGAACTGAGAGAACCTAGAGAATGAAAATATCTCATCGTTCTGTGTGTTGTGGAAAATATTAACTGTGTTTGATTTAACCTCGGGTAAATCTTGTGGAATTGGGATTGAAATGTTTTCCGATGTCAAATTGTCGCCTCTAAAATCAAACCTGTGTAGGAAAGGCGGTCCTTCCCACCACAGTGCCGAAACAGCTAGGTCCGGCAGATGCTTGCCACGCGATACTAGATCGGCTGGGTTTTCCGTACCTGATATATGTTTCCATGGGAAGTCCTTTGTGAGTTCGCTTATTTCAACTACCCTGTTTTGTACGAAAGTTTTTAGCAAATTGGGAGCCATACCCAGCCACCCCAATACGATTGTAGAATCTGTCCAAAAGACTATGCTGTCAAAATTATAATTAATGGACTGGCTTATTTTTTTATATAAACGAGCACCTAATAACGCTGCAAGAAGCTCCATTCTTGGGATGCTTACTGGTTTTAATGGCGCGACTTTGCCTTTTGAACACAAAAGTCTAACACTGGCCTTGTTGTTATCATCGCTTACCGTGCGAAGATAAGCGACAGCCCCGTACGCAACTTGTGATGCATCGGTATAGATATGCAGTTGTACATAGCTAGGATCGCTACCTATAGCGCTCCGCGGCACTCGTATTGATTCGAGCGCAGTCAGATCATTAGAAAACCGGTTCCACAATTGTACGACGTCTTGTGGCAGAGGGTCATCCCATCCTAGTCTCAATAACCATAGTTTTTGTAATAGTATCTTTGCTATCATAATAGTGGGACTAAGAAGACCGTAAGGGTCAAATATTTGTGAAACATGAGACAAAATTGATCGTTTTGTTAAATTGTTGTCCCCTTTAAATTCCGATTTGAAATAAAATTCATCCGATGAGTTGTTCCATCCTATACCTAAGGTTTTACAATGAAATGACTCGTCAAGATTTAATGGCTTTGTGCCATTAAATATCTTTGTAGAGAAATTGTGATCATCACAGTTAAAATTGAAAATCCATTTTCTTAAGTGAAAGCAGCCCGATTGTAAAACATTGTGAGTTTTTTCGCATAAATCGAGAAGCTCGGCTTTATCATCGGAACATGTGATTAAATCATCGACATAAAAATCTTCATTTATGATTCTTTTAATCCTAGGGTCTGGACAACTAGCTGCGGTTTGTTTTAGGGATCTGCAAGCCATAAAAGCTGCTGACGCGGTTCCGTATACTAGTCTATCATGCCGGTAAATACCTATTTCCTGCGAAGGATGATCTCGCCACAAAATCAACTGAAGATCCCGCTGATTCTTATGTATCTCGACTTGTCGATACATTTTTTCAACATCCGCGCACGCGACGAATTTACGTAGCCGTAAGCGTAGTAAGATGCCAAGCAAGTCGCCTTGTATGGCGGGCCCGGCGAGCTGTAGGTCGTTGAGTGAGACTCCCGTACTCGAAGCGGCACTAGCATTGAATACCACCCTTAGCTTGGTGGTTGTGCTTTGTTCGCGTAGTACGCCGTGATGCGGCAAGAAAAAGTTAGGCGCCTTGTAAGAGTCAATACGAGTCATGTGACCTAAGGCTACGTACTCTTCTATGAAGTCGCTGTATAGCCTTTTGTACTCTGGATCACGTTGTAATCGTTTTTCCAAAGCTAGAAACCGATTTAGGGCTTGCGAATAACTTTCGCCTAAGTTTTGAGGCGAGGATTTAAAAGGTATGCTGACACAGAATCTTCCGTCATTGTTTCGCGTCGTTGTGTTAACAAAATGTGTTTCACAAGCCTTTTCATCCTCAGACCGCGCATCACAAATCGTAGGTACTTCCTCAAGCTCCCAGAACTTACGTAATTGTTCATCGGCCGATTGGGTGAAGTTACATCTCATGTAACTCTTTTTTTGCATTATATTTAAGGGGCCCGATACGATCCATCCTAGCTGTGTGTTTTGTAGGAAAGGACCTTTAGGTAAACGCATTTTTCCTTCGCACAATAAATCCCAAAATATATCCGCGCCTATTAAGATATCGATTGTTCGAGATTTATGGAATTCGGGATCAGCCAATTGAATATTACCAGGGATGCCGAACTTCGCATATTGTTCGGGCACCGCTGGCAACAGTGATGCAATATTATTTAGTACAAAACATTTTAATCGCATATTGTAGGAGCTAGTGCACGACCTAACATCAACGTCGCATATTTTTGTTGATTGTGAGATCGAGTTTCCTACCCCTCGTATTTCTTGAGTGGACTGTATTAATTGAATGCCTAATTTGTCGCATAATGATTGTGTAACGATGCACCGCTCCGAACCCGAATCAAGGAGCGCGCGCGCAGCGTGGTAGTTATTATACCTATCTTTGACCTCCACTACGGCTGTAGATAACAGGACTGGTTGCACACATTGATAATTAGCGCATGAAATGTCAGTGTGTGTCCCCAATGTTGTGATTGAAGGCGCAGGCTGAGCGGGAGTGAACTGCGGCGCGGGGAGGGATGCGTGCAAAGACACTGAGCGCACGTTATCAGTCGGGGCCGGAGGATTGACACCTGCACTAACTTCGCTGTCGCATATTAGCGAATTGTGCTTTTTGGTGCATTTCCTACACGGACCAAACCGACAGTCAGTCAGTGCGTGTCCAGCGCGCAAGCAGTTCTCGCACAAATGATTTTCTTTAATGTGTTTTAGCCTGGCCTTCATATCTAAACCTAGAAATGTTTGGCATGCGTAAAGTGGATGATTCGACTTAGTGCAAAGTGAACACAGTGACCGCTTCGATTGACCGGACGGATTGTTGGTAGAAACGTTACAATGCACTTTATTGCTGCTGCGTGCGTTTGTGTTTTGTTTTTGATAACTAGTGCCTGCGTGTGATACTAGTAACGTTTCTAACATGTCCGCCCTGTCTTTCAAGAAGTGTAGCAAAACTTCAACCTTCATCGTCGACTTGGAGTCACCAGATTTTTGAAGAAATAATGACTTATGTTGTTCCCACTCGCGCTCTGTAATTCTATCTAATTTTGTGACAATAATGTATATTATTAGAGTGTCCCAGTAGTCTACAGGTTCACCGAGTAGTTTTAAAGCTCGTAAATTCTTTAAAACTGTATCGATAAGCGTTCGCAATGAATCTGGTGCCTCTTTTGTCAACGACGGAATGTTGAACAGCGATTTGACGTGGTTATGAACTAACAGCCTGCTATTGTCGTACCTAGTGAGCAACAGTTCCCATGCTACATCGTAGTTTGCAGCTGAGAACTCAATTGACTCGATTACCAACGCTGCACTGCCCTTTAGTGAAGATTTTAGGTAGTGAAATTTTTGGATTGCGGTGATGTGATCTGTGTCGTGAATAAGCGACTGAAAGGTGTCCCTAAATTCTAGCCACCGCTCGTATGAACCATCGAAGGTAGGTATGGTAATTGTTGGCAATTTTACGTTACAAAACTCACTGGGTGCCTTCTTGGAACTCGCGTTAACCTCTCCACATTTAAGCATACATTCTGCCCTAGCCAGAGTTTCATAATAGGAATCTTCGAAAGAATCACGTTGGCTAATTTGTTCTTCGAAGTCTACAGCTAAAACATTTTCTTCTAACTGTGACTGTAGACTATTAAATTCACAAAATAAACTCTCAACTGTTTTGACACGTATTTTCAGTTCTACTCGGGTTTTTTCGGGCAACATTTCGTCAGTATTGATAGCATGTAAATAGTTAGAGAAGCGTGTAAGACGGCTTTTAACAATAGAGCGTTTTTTGACGAGATCGCGTAAAAGTAAGTTGGTTGCGTCATCACTCGTAACGGTTATTTTACAAGAAGGAGAAAGAGATCTATCACTTTTTGACATCCTGGAGGTTTAGTGAAAGGTGGAGTACTCACGTTTTGTAAGCGGCAGCTGATGCTGGCAACGGCACACACTGCTAGACACTTGCAAACGAGGAAACTCACTGCGGCTCAAACACTGAAACAGTTTACCACGGATATTAAAACAAGTAGGGATAGGGTTTTCTGGAAGGATAGAGGGCTGGCCGTACCGTCTTCGTAATGATCGGTTGTGTGCTTCAGGACAGCGCTCTTTCAGTGTCTCGGAAATCTTCACTGTCTTCGAAATGACCGTTGGCACCGACAATGGTTGTGCGTGCGTAGGTCCGTTATATCCGGCTCGAAGGACCATATGTTTCGGCTACTTGCTGGGTGGTGCCAAATTAAAGATTGCGAGACTTTTGAATATTGTATTATTAAAAAATGTTACATTGAGTATAGTGAAAAATGACGAGGCGATTCGGGTTCTTGTAGGGTTATCGCCATATTGAATTTTATACAATAAAAAAAACCACGTTCGGAAACGACACCGCACTGCATCGATACTGGCCGCTCGGATACGCCGCGACAACTTCTTTTGTCAAACCATATAAGTATATTACTTTTGCGGTTCAGGATATCACTCGATTTTTTGTCAGTAAACCCTAAAAAATTTATTCCAATAGGATTGTTCTTCGTCTCAAGATTACACACTATCCATCTATCACAGCCAACATCTGGGTTCTGTTCGTGAAGTTTCTTCAAAAATTGTTCAGGTGTAAGAGAATTACACTCTCGTTGAGTATCAAAAGGGATGAAGAACCGGGCTATAATATCTATTGGTACTTCATCTTCGTCGATTATTTCAAGTTGAGCGTTCTCCCAAGGTACTAAAGTTGGAATTTGCTTATCTAACCAGTCTCTGGTTTGCTCATTCAGACAAGTTATTATCAATCGGTTACTCCTTTTATTGTAACTCTTAATTTTAATACCATTTTCACCCGCGATACACAGGTTCAAAGAGTTTTTGATTGCTGTTAGTTTGTCATAGTCTATAGTAACTTCATTAACTTTAATGCAGACTCTGAATTCACGTTGCTCAGATCCATTGATATTGATGGGAACTTCAAGATTTTGCGCTAGCGTGAGGTCATGGCATTCTTGATCTACTAGATTTTCAGGGAAGTTTGATTCAGGCCTAACAGTGGCTTGGATGGCATTTTTCTCCAAAACTTCTTTGTTAGATATCTCTTTTAGTTGCGGATTTGGGCTTAGGTCTGGAATATTTGATTTGGACCCTTCATTAGTGTTAGAAGTAACAATTCTTTCTGTTTCATAAGATGGGATATGATTGACATCTTCAGGAATGGCCATAGACTTGAGACCTATATTGCGATCTTCTGTTTTCTCAGTGTATGTACAGTATCCAGCTTTATTTACTATACTAGCTGGACCTATATCTGCTACTGAATGAGTTCTATGATACCTAGGTTTGTTTCGGTTTGACTTGATAAAGCTCTTTAGTGTTCCCACAGTATGTTTGAGTTCCTTGTACAAAGGTATTTGACTCATCTTTACAACACACAAAGCTTTGGCTACTTCAGGTGTCTTTCCAACGTGTAACCAATAATAGTATCTTCTCAAAGCTCCACCTTTAATATCCTTCTTATGCTTTTTTATATCCGTGTTCCTATTTACTTTAATGTAAGGATTGTCTTTCTCAGTGTGATTTGATTTAGATACCGGCTTAGATTGAACTGGCGTAATTCTGATTTTGTCCACAAGACTACTGAGAACATGACTTGTGGGATTATAGGAAGCATTTTGGCTGTTTTCTTTTTGTTTTGGTATATTTTGCATGTTATCTTGAGCAGGAAAGGAGCCAAGCATCAAACTAAATTTTGACCCAAATTTTGTTGAACATTTATGCCTAATGTTGTCAAAGGATAACCTTGATTGGATTCATCCTGAGGCTTGATAAGCTGCTCTTCATCATCAGCCGAATCATCGGATGTATCAGAGTCATTTGCTTGGGTTCGACCTATAATTGGATTATACACTCCTTCCTTATTTATTTGTTCTAGTAAGTTCTTTATCATCATCGGAGTGCCCCAGGAATGGTTTTTCTCCAAGATCTCTTCATAAATCTCATGGTAAGGTCTAAGACAGAGTATTATCGCTTCTTCTACATTTTTACCTTGTGCTATCCACCATAATGCTCGCTTTCTCTTACTTTCTGCCAAGACTTTCTTACAGGACCCACCTTTTCTTCCTATGGTGTACACAGTAGTTTTTTTCAGACTATTGCGGTAGCTTATCTTTGTAACTTGCTGTGCTATCCTAACACCTCTAACAATTTTGATATCAAATGTGGGTTCTTTAGGGATTAATATGAAACGGGGATCATCTGGATTTTGGGGCCTACCCTTGCGCTCAGCCGCAGGTACCACTTTCATAGGAGCATTTTGTTCTTTGTTCTGCCCTAAAAACTGTCCAGAAGAAATGTTGGAAACTGGTTCCGCATTTCGAGTGTTATAATTCTGTGGCGTATTATAATTCTGTAACGGCATTGGGGATCCTGTTTGTTGTTGCCAGACAGGCATAGGACCCTGATTATTGGCATTATAAGTACCAAAGTTATCAGCATATGTTGATCTTACCACTTTAGATGAGCTAACTGGACCTTGTATACCATATGGTCTTCCATAGTTGTAATGTTCTTGGCCAAGCTGATTTCTAGCATCGCCTATATTGCTCGCACTGGTAGAATATGAGTTGAAATTAGCTTGGTTGAAAAAAGGAAGGGAAGATTCTAATGGTGACAGAATTTTTCAAATCGGTCCAGTAGTTTCGGAGCCTATTCAATTCAAACAAACAATCGAATATTTCCTCTTTATAATAGGTATTAGTATAGACTAGCGACCCGTCTCGGCTTCGCATGGGTTTTATTTATTTATTATGTCATCATCATCACCAGCCTATAATAGTTCACTGCTGGACATAGGCCTCCCCTAATGATCGCCATAGATGGCATCATTATTTGGGGGTTATTGCCCATAATCCCCACGCTGGGCATGTATTATGTCATGGTAGGTACAAATACACAATATTATATAATTTTCAAAGACAACACTCACAGACACAAGTTTATTAACAAAACTTCTACACATTATAAGTAAATACCTAGATACATAAATAGTGTAGGTAATTTAAAATATACTTACCTACCTACTAGGTTATTATTACATACTTACCTACTTACATTTTGCATGTGTTGTTGAAAGAGGTAAATGCAGACAGGATGTCCAAGTGTCCCTGTAAGGTCTAAAGGAAATAAAGCACTTTGATTTTGATTTTGAAGATGCAGACAAACTACAGGTACCTCAGACTGATCCATATCAATACCAGTTGGAAGTGTACCCAAGACGCTGGCTGCATTGCCTCGCTGTATGGCAATGCTGCGCTGCGCCAGATACTGACCAGCTCTCGGGTCACATCATCGCTTCGACCAGACGCTCAGATAATTTTCAAAATAAAAAAAAAATATTCGACAATTTTTGTTATATACTTATACGTCTTTTTGATAGAAGTTATCATACATTATAATATCACAAAGAAAGCAAAGCAGCTGAATTATCTTAAAGCCTAACACCAGCTTAAAGTACCTAATCTTATAAATGTTTTTAAACTTACGCGATCTGAACACCATAATGATTAGTAATTAAAGGGTATTTTTTTATCGCGTTTTTTTTTTCTCGACGTTTCAACAGGTTTGCACTCTGTTGTGGTCACGAGATGACAGATCATCTCGTAAAAAAAAACGCGATAAATACCCGTTAATTACTAATTATTAGTCTTATAAATATGTATATGTATAATGACTTAGGTATAGTTATAGCATAGCTCCAAAATGAAGACATGCATGAGTAACTTCAACTTTTCTTTATAGCCAGCAGCATCAATAGAAGAATTCGCCAATCCATTACACTTCACTACAGGTTGAACCTGTAAAATAAAAAGACAATTTATTTATGTAAGTACCTAGCCGGTTGCCCGCGGTTTCACCCGCGTTAACTCAAGATCCCGTGGGATTTTCTGGATAAAAAGTGGCCCAATGTAATTACATTATCCTTTAGACCTTACAGGACTTTTGGACACGTCACAAAATACAAATTATATAACGTAGGTACTGGGAAATAAAGTGATCACTTTGATTAATTGTTCACTTCAATCTTTTTAAGATAAAATAAAGAAGCGAACAAGAAAACTATTTTAAGATTCTTATTTCAAATTCAAGAACAGTTAACAATTTAGTAGGATAAGTATGAATACACACCATCATCTGGCGCCAAGCTAAGCAGAGCTTGTGTTATGGGTACTAGATGACTGATATACATACATAATACAATAGATTACATAGATAGTTTTTTTTATTATACATAGAAAACGACCAGAACCCCTGAACAAATCTGCAGATCGTACAAATATTTGTCCCGAGGCGGGAATCGAACCGGCAACCTCCTGCGTGGCAGGCGCACCTTCGCCCACCGCGCCACAGTGGTCGTCATTGTGTTTCTAAGCGATAATAACAAAAAACCCCTTTGTTTCAGAGCAGTGTATTTTCAGCCTCTAGCTTGGGTAGATAGGGTAAAAGCTTTCAGTACAACCCACATGCTTCGATCAACATACAGCACAAATAAACATAAAAGCGGATACGCTTGTCAGTATGTTTCGACGTACCCGCCTCTCGAAGGTATTGTCCACAGAAACTTTACCAGACTCCTTGCCTCTTCCTCTATCCTATAAGTACGGAGCGAAAGGAAGAAGCAAGATAGATGCTCGAATTTTATCTTGACTTGACTTCTTCGATATTGTAAACTGCCTTTCATGGGTAATGTGTGGAGGGTATTTAACGTGGTATTTTATTTTTTATCTAATTTATATACCACGGACCTCTAACACTCTTTGAAAAGCAGTTTCAACGTTTCCATATTGTCAAATCCAAGGGTATCAAGTATAATAAGTCGTTACCCTCTCAGAGTATGTTACTATCACTACCATCTATTCAAGAAACGCAAATCGTCGATCCTCTCTTTAGCCACGCAAACAGGGGTTTCGCGTTCGCAAGGATAGCCTTTACTTCAGGGTTTCGACAACACATGCATAAGTACACGATTCGCGAACGCTTGTTGTCCCATATGCGTGGATATGGAGAGTCATGTATACTGACAAGGGCCGCATCATTAAACTAACGACAAACACCCATATCATGATAAATTATCCTTCACTCGGACTTGAGAGTGTCTTGAGTATTATTTGTAATACCGGCAGGCAGAGTCTCGTCCAGAAACTCGTTTAGTATCTCGGGCGCTCGTCTTCTGAACTAGTATCATCATGTAGATACAAATTCGTCTTACTTGAACTGCGAGTCTGTTGCGACAAAGACATAACGAGCCTACGTAACGTACGCGTACGCAGTATCCCAAGGCGCATACTTACCACATACTTGTGCTCGGCGAGCATAGGTAGTAGGTTTACTAGAGGCATTAAACATAGTCGAAATCCCTATGTTAGTCTATTATATAAGCATAGGTATTATATAAGCATAGGTTATACCAAAGCGAACCTTTGTTTATTTCTCCACTCGCCTGAAGAAATCGCTCGCATCAGTCATTCGAGTGAAGGAAAATTTAACCGCAACGCTTGTAGAGCGTTGAGTAATGAATTAGGGGCTAGTTGAGACAACTCACCCTTGCGTCGGTACATTGTGCGTCTATGCCAGTCTCATAGACTTAAGCCAGGTGGTAAATGGTGTCAATGATGCCAAGTTCTTGTCTGTGAACGAAGGCTATGCGACGCATCTTCTAGTCTTCATATCTGCCCACAAAAATAGCGGTAAACACATGTTTTATTTACAAAATCAACTAGGTAAGTATAAGTACCGCTTATAATATTATACTAACCTGGTCTTTGCACGGTTTCTAACTTCATAATTGCGATAGCGTTGTTTTAAGAAGTCCATCCCAATCCATAAATCTTATCCTCGGATCCATAAAGGTAATTTCTTGGATGCATTTATGCTCCAATCTTTTTGAATATAATTATAAGAATCTTGTTGCTATAAAACATCTGAGTTCCCAAGGATATTTATTATTAGAATAATCCACACTGCACCGTTTATAGGCGATTTGTCAAAATTTATACTTTTGATTTCAAATCTTTCGAAGTTGTGTTGACAAGTTCATAATTTCTTGATGTATATCATTAATGGTGAAGAATATTTTTATTTACACAATATACTTAGGTATAAACTAAATTATTATGTGTAGATAGTTCTACGTTATAATGACTAGCACCAAACGTAGGTTTGGATATGCTGTAACGTTGTTATAGCTAACGTCTTCGTCTTCTTCGCTTCGATGGAGGTTCATCGAAGCTTCGTCTTGAATTCTGTCGTTTATTGTGTGAATTAGATGAGTATTGATTATACCGGCTTTCTGTATGATTATCAGCTAGCCCTTTGAGCCTGTCTATTAGTGCATCATGTCGGCGATCTTCGCTTAATCTAGCACGCTTATTTTGAATTAAATTCTCTCTGCTATCGTGCAAATCTTCTCTTTGTCTCCATTGGTCATCCCTGGAATGTATATGTTTCCTGCTATCAACGTATTTACTCCTATTTTCATAGTTTGATGACCATTCCCGATGAAATGGCTCTGTTCCTCGATAAGAACTGTGCTCTAAATCTAAGAGAGCTTTATCTTGAGGTGATATCCCCCTTTCAAAGTTTACTCTACCTCTGCCATAGTCTCTTTCTTCCGAGTTAAGGTTACTTTCTTCGTTGTAAGGGTTGTTTTCTTCCCTATCGAAGTATCTGTCTCCTGCCTCAAAGTCTCTATCATCCCTATCAAAGTAATTTTCATCTCTGTCGAATTCTCTTTCTTCTCTTACGTAATCTATTTCCGGTGTGTTTACTCTGTCATGTAGATGTTGATCAAAATGATAACCTTCTATATCTTGATGCATATACGTATCCGTATATTTAGGATCAGGATTAGCTATATTGTCTAGATCCTGGTGAAGTAAATGCCTGCTTTCCACTTCATCCTGCCTGTTTTCATTGTTATAGTAATTTTGTTCACAATCATTTTCAATATTTTTGAGCTCTGTATTTGGATAGTAAGAGTCTGTATTAGACTCCAATGTACACCTATCTTCTAAACCAGTGTATCTGTCTTCATCGTCATATCGTCGGATACCATGTGAGTAACGCTCTTGAGCTATGTCTTTTTCTGTTAATTCAAACAAACCAAAGTTCTGTTGATCATGCCCCTCTGGGAGTCTTTCATTTTCTAGTATTTCGGGCATGGCATATTCAGGTGCAGGTGAAAGCTGGTGTGTTTCATTACAATCATGATCAACTACATTATGTCTCTCATAATGATCCCGTTCTGTATAAGACTCGCTAGCAGAGCGGTCTTGTCTTGAAGATTGCATGGCAATGTCTGCGGTATTTTCTGGATTATTCCAAAGCATCGTTGGAGGTAGTCCATGGTTAGATGCATCTTGTAGTTTAGATTCTACGTTAACTGTTATTTGCGGGGAGAGCATACTTCCAGACACAATTTGGTTTAGATTTTTTTCGGCAACGTTTTCTTTTAGTTGATAACTCGTGGCTGGCTTTTTAGAAGTTTTATGTTTCGGATCAAACATTTCAAGTTCTGGCACCGTATCGAGCTTGATTTCCAATTTCCGACCACCATACCAATTAAGTTTGTAGTCACTGTTTATAAGCGTCTGGCCACAATCCTCATCAATTTTTAGGGTCAAGTGCCATTCGTCAGCCGTGACTTGTAATTGCTCAATAACCCATTTCAAACAACCAAAAGATGGGTTAAAGAGATGCATTTTGGATAGTAAAGTTTTTTTAATTTGATTTCGTGGTACGTTTCTCAGGTATTTACATTCACTGTCTACTGGAAGGTTAATTTTTACGTAAATGGAAACTATTGTAATTGCGATGTTTTGGGATCGATACCAACGTAAGTGTTTTTCATTTTTTACGATTTGTTTGTATTTCTTATTGAATTGAACTAATAGTGCCGCACCATTTGGCTGTATTCTCTTTTGTATAATCGTCCATTTATCACACCCGACCGTTGGATTTAGCTTATGTAACCTATTTAGTAAATATTGTTGAGAAGAATGTAATCTACATTCAGGTACTTTTGGGACAAAAAAAACCGCCCGCGCAGACCTTTCAGCTATACTCTGCTTCTTATTCTTCTTTGCTGAGGTAAATTTTACTTTTATACTTCTTTTGTCAAACCATTTAAGTATATTACTTTTGCGGTTCAGGATATCACTCGATTTTTTGTCAGTAAACCCTAAAAAATTTATTCCAATAGGATTGTTCTTCGTCTCAAGATTACACACTATCCATCTATCACAGCCAACATCTGGGTTCTGTTCGTGAAGTTTCTTCAAAAATTGTTCAGGTGTAAGAGAATTACACTCTCGTTGAGTATCAAAAGGGATGAAGAACCGGGCTATAATATCTATTGGTACTTCATCTTCGTCGATTATTTCAAGTTGAGCGTTCTCCCAAGGTACTAAAGTTGGAATTTGCTTATCTAACCAGTCTCTGGTTTGCTCATTCAGACAAGTTATTATCAATCGGTTACTCCTTTTATTGTAACTCTTAATTTTAATACCATTTTCACCCGCGATACACAGGTTCAAAGAGTTTTTGATTGCTGTTAGTTTGTCATAGTCTATAGTAACTTCATTAACTTTAATGCAGACTCTGAATTCACGTTGCTCAGATCCATTGATATTGATGGGAACTTCAAGATTTTGCGCTAGCGTGAGGTCATGGCATTCTTGATCTACTAGATTTTCAGGGAAGTTTGATTCAGGCCTAACAGTGGCTTGGATGGCATTTTTCTCCAAAACTTCTTTGTTAGATATCTCTTTTAGTTGCGGATTTGGGCTTAGGTCTGGAATATTTGATTTGGACCCTTCATTAGTGTTAGAAGTAACAATTCTTTCTGTTTCATAAGATGGGATATGATTGACATCTTCAGGAATGGCCATAGACTTGAGACCTATATTGCGATCTTCTGTTTTCTCAGTGTATGTACAGTATCCAGCTTTATTTACTATACTAGCTGGACCTATATCTGCTACTGAATGAGTTCTATGATACCTAGGTTTGTTTCGGTTTGACTTGATAAAGCTCTTTAGTGTTCCCACAGTATGTTTGAGTTCCTTGTACAAAGGTATTTGACTCATCTTTACAACACACAAAGCTTTGGCTACTTCAGGTGTCTTTCCAACGTGTAACCAATAATAGTATCTTCTCAAAGCTCCACCTTTAATATCCTTCTTATGCTTTTTTATATCCGTGTTCCTATTTACTTTAATGTAAGGATTGTCTTTCTCAGTGTGATTTGATTTAGATACCGGCTTAGATTGAACTGGCGTAATTCTGATTTTGTCCACAAGACTACTGAGAACATGACTTGTGGGATTATAGGAAGCATTTTGGCTGTTTTCTTTTTGTTTTGGTATATTTTGCATGTTATCTTGAGCAGGAAAGGAGCCAAGCATCAAACTATTTGAATTTTGACCCATATTTTGTTGAACATTTATGCCTAATGTTGTCAAAGGATAACCTTGATTGGATTCATCCTGAGGCTTGATAAGCTGCTCTTCATCATCAGCCGAATCATCGGATGTATCAGAGTCATTTGCTTGGGTTCGACCTATAATTGGATTATACACTCCTTCCTTATTTATTTGTTCTAGTAAGTTCTTTATCATCATCGGAGTGCCCCAGGAATGGTTTTTCTCCAAGATCTCTTCATAAATCTCATGGTAAGGTCTAAGACAGAGTATTATCGCTTCTTCTACATTTTTACCTTGTGCTATCCACCATAATGCTCGCTTTCTCTTACTTTCTGCCAAGACTTTCTTACAGGACCCACCTTTTCTTCCTATGGTGTACACAGTAGTTTTTTTCAGACTATTGCGGTAGCTTATCTTTGTAACTTGCTGTGCTATCCTAACACCTCTAACAATTTTGATATCAAATGTGGGTTCTTTAGGGATTAATATGAAACGGGGATCATCTGGATTTTGGGGCCTACCCTTGCGCTCAGCCGCAGGTACCACTCTCATAGGAGCATTTTGTTCTTTGTTCTGCCCTAAAAACTGTCCAGAAGAAATGTTGGAAACTGGTTCCGCATTTCGAGTGTTATAATTCTGTGGAGTATTATAATTCTGTAACGGCATTGGGGATCCTGTTTGTTGTTGCCAGACAGGCATAGGACCCTGATTAATGGCATTATAAGTACCAAAGTTATCAGCATATGTTGATCTTACCACTTTAGATGAGCTAACTGGACCTTGTATACCATATGGTCTTCCATAGTTGTAATGTTCTTGGCCAAGCTGATTTCTAGCATCGCCTATATTAATCGCACTGGTAGAATATGAGTTGAAATTAGCTTGGTTGAAAAAAGGGGCTTGGCTGGAGTTATAAGAATTTCCAGCATAGTTGTTGGCTGCATAATTTCCAGCATAGTTGTTGGCTGCATAATTTGGAGTAAAAGTTGGATTTGCAGAACCTGGCAAATGGCTTCTTGTATAGTTTTGCGTCATAGAACCATCGCTATAGCTATTTGAAGAGAAATACATGTTTTTACCGGGTTGATACTGTTGATAGTAGCCTCTGTTTGTGTTTACCTCTTTAGACATTCTCGCAACCTCTTTCGTGACCACTTGAAGATATGTGCAACCACAACCAGGGTCTTGATGTTAGCGCAGACACGGGCAAAGCAGTGGATCTCGAGGATACTCCGATTTACAACGCCCTAAGAAGCTGCGACGAAGTTCCCACTAGTCCTCCGATCTTCTTGATCGTCTCTGTGTTTGTCCCAGTCCACGTCAAATGACATGATCTGTTCTGATTTCCATTTTTATTTGTGGTTGAACAATGAATAAATTGTTTCGCAGAGAGAAAAAATAGCTTTGGTAAGTTTAAATAGTATTTTGATCTATTTTAGCCGTAAATTTTATATTTTTATTGTTTGATCTATTTGTATTTGGCCGTAAACTTTAGTTTTTTTTTTTTTTTTTGTTTTGGCAATTTTATTCCTCTTGGTGATTTGTGGAAACTTTTGCCAACTTCACGTACTAGTTCACGGATCAATTAAACAAATAAAAATAAACAAAAAAGATTAACTCTTATATATGGGATTTATCAGTAAATAGGCCCATTACATATATACAAAACTAAGCAGACTCTAAAAACTCAAAACGTACTTACAAATATCTACATAAGGCATTACTTCTCACATTCATACGCTACAGCTTAATGTCATGAATTACCAAATATTTTAATAATGCACTAGTATTTTCTTTGATGGTAAGGGAGAGAAGAGTTGATACATTAGAAGGAAGAGGAGCTTTATAGTGAACTAATAAATCATATAAAGAAGGAGAAAAATATATAGGGCAGCAGAACAACAGATGGACAATCGTTCCTTCATCCAAACCGCATTCGCAGATGGATGAGTCCCTAACTCTTATTTTACGTAAATGAACAGGACTAGAGCAATGGCCGATTCGTAATCTAGATAGTGTTGATGAAATTTGTTTTGAAGTTTTTAACCTAGCGTACCAAGGACGAAACGCTATTAACGGAAGCTGAAACAAATGATTACCTTTAAACCTACTAGAACTAGACCAATACGCATTCCATGACGTTTCTAAATCCTGTTTGGCAATAGAAATTATATCATGGGGGAAACTTGAAAACTGACTCATATCGCCATGCAAAACAGCTGATCTAGCCAATAGATCAACTTGTTCATTCCCTTCGATTCCTTTATGCCCAGGAATCCAGGCCAGGGTGATCTTCAAATTGTCATCATAACAAAGCCTGAGTAAATGTTTGGTAAGCAGAGATATAGGACAAGTTATCGCTGCCTTACCAAATGGGTTGGCAAGTAATAACTGTAGACTACTTTTAGAATCTGTAAAAATTACAGAATTCGGCAGTTCATTATCCCTTATAAATTTGATGCATTCTAGAATAGCTAAGCTTTCGCCAGAAAAATTTGAACTGTAATGAGGATATTTAAATAGGCGTGAAATATTTGTATTCATATGCAGAAAAGCAGCTCCTACAGAACTATTAACGTTCAATTTAGAAGCATCCGTAAAAAACAATTCAGAATTACGCCAGGTTTCATCAATTATTTTATTAAATTTCAAATCAGGATTAGCAGTGTTTTTGTCGATTCCCACAGATAACCTGACATCAGGTTGAAAGATTTTAGATGAATAATCATACAAAAATAATGGGAGAATTGAAAATCTCTCCACCCTAAATCTTACCGAAATAAATTTCCTATAGCTTTTGATTAAAGGAGGTAAATCTTTATGCTTCCAATAAGCATTAATTCGTGTGTAGGTATTCAATAATTTTAATTTCGGAAACAGAGGGTGATTAGCAAACACACTAATTTTGAAAATAAACCTGTCAGCAAGATATTGACGCCTCAGCCTAAGAGGGGGCTCAGAACTTTCAACTTGAAGAGCATTTGTAGGAGAGGATTTCATTGCACCTACTACAACTCTAAGTGCTTTCATTTGGCATACATCTAATTTCTTTAACTCCCTTTTACTACCAGGGACAAGCAAGAAAGAACCGAAATCAAAATGGCTTCTGATAATTGCGTTATATAAAATTCTTAATGAATTGGGATGCGCACCCCACCAAACACCAGCTAGGCAACGCATAACGTTAATCCCTTGTTCAGCTTTTCCTAAAATTTGTTTTATGTGAGCCATACCATTCATTTTTGAGTCGAAAAATTTTCCAAGAAATTTTACTTCTTTCTGAACCGGTATAATTAGATTATTACATGATATATTTACAGAAGGGATAAGCCTACGCCGAGAAAAAATACAGATAGAGCTTTTAGAAGCCGAAAGAGAGAGGTTATGAGTCTCCAACCAGCCAGACAGAATGGTAATACCTTGTTCTACTTTGTCGGCAGCTAAGGACACAGATTTATCAGCGGAATAAATGAGTAAATCATCCGCATACTGAAGAATTCTACAAACAGAAGTGACAGGGCCCTCAATTCCAGCAGTGTAAACATCATACAAAAGCGGACTAAGAACGGACCCCTGAGGGAGACCCTTCCAGATTATCCTATCAGTTTCATTCACACCTTTGATACGAATTGAAATATGTCTTCCAGAAAGTAGGTTAAAAATAAAATTCGTTATCTTATGAGGAATTCCTAGGTTCTGAAGTTTTCGCCTAAGAATCCAAAGATCAACATTATCATATGCCGCAGAAATATCTAGAAAACCAGCTACCACTGATTCATTTCTAGAAAGTGAAAGTTGAATGTCTGTAGTAAAAATGGCTTGACTATCAGAAATACTTTTCCCTTTTCTAAATCCATATTGAGTACCCGATAAAAGTGAATTATGTTCTAAGAACCACTCAAGACGATGTTTAATCAAATGTTCTATGATTTTAGGAATAGTGGATGATAAAGCAATCGGACGATATGATGAAGCAGATTGATTATCTTTGCCCGGTTTACAAATTGGGATTATTACCTGATGCTTCCATGTCTCTGGAATTATACCAGAATCAACAACCATATTTATAAGAATGAGAAAATATTTTAAGGTAGTTTCATTGGAGTTTGATAGAAATGAGTATGGAATACCATCTGCACCTGGAGCAGAGTCTTTGACACGATTTAAGACTAATTTTAATTCCGAAAAAAGAAAAGGAGAATCTATAGCAAAAGTAGAATCAGTAGTAACATTTGAAGGGGAAATAATATTATATGCCATATAAGGTTTAGGAACCTGATTATAGTTTGGAACCATAGGAGGGGCCAATTTATTCATGAAATCGTTTACCCATGATGTAGAATAAGAAGTGATTGACTGATGACTTCTACGAGACGATCTAAAACGCCTAATTTTCTCCCACACAATAGAAGTTGGAGTTTGTGGAGAAATTGAATCACAGAATGTACGCCAACCCTTAAATTTCTTTTTTTTTCAATAATCTCCTAGTAGCAGCATTAACGTTTTTGAGGTGTATGAAGTTCCTTAAAGTCACTACTTGATCGCAGGTAAGCTCAGCAGCTTTCCTACATTTGATAGCGTCAGTGCAGGCTGCATCCCACCAGGGAGGGGATGGAATTTTACCTACTGATGAATTCTTTTTTTTAAAGTTAGCTTCAGCAGCTTCAATAATAGATATAGAAAAATATTTACAACATTCGAGAAGATTAGACAAATTGGGCAAGGAAAGAGATTCTATTTTCTGATCAAGAAAAAGAGAAAACGAGTCCCACATTTCTTTATTTATTATGAACGGGAGTAGAGGAGGAAGATTAGGAATGATTGTATTTTGGAAAGGAAATGAAACAATTATAGGATAATGGTCTGAACCATACGAGTACGATGACCTAGACCAAGATAAAAGACTAGCTAATGAAGAAGAACAAAAGGTTATATCAACGAAGCTACGATTAGCACCAGGAGGAGTTCTGCGTGTGGGTGATCCATCATTCAACACACATAGATTAAAGTCATCTAAGATATCTAAAAGCTGAAGGCTAAAAGGGTGGTCAGAAGGAGCACCCCATAATTGATTATGACAGTTAAAGTCACCTAATAACACTAAAGGTGGAGGAATGGCTGAAAGAAAAGATGAAAGGATGGAAATAACAGCCCTTTTTCTTTCCGGGATGTAAATAGAAACATAAGAGATATTATTAAACCTAAGGGCAACTATATTCAGTAAGTTACTAGAATTTTGAATTGGAATTCGAGAAAAAGGAAGATTATTTTTAATAAAAAGGGCACTACCGCCCCAGCCATCATCTCTGTCATCTCGGAGAATGGTATAACCAGGGATCCCAAAAAAGGAACCCGGTTTTAACCATGTCTCCGAGACAGCAGAGATGAATGGTTTATGTAGATTAAAAAGATGATGTAGTTCAGCCTTATGCTGAACTACACTTCTACTGTTCCATTGGAGGACTACATCCTCCATGCTTTACAATATTTACAAGTGTGATAGAAATGGTGTTTATCATTTGAATGGCAACGTGGTTCGGTAAATCAGCTTGTAAAATTATGCTAGTCAGAGATGAAATAAGTTTAGAGACAGACTCAGGAGGGATGATACCTTGATTTTCGTTGTTTAAAGCACAACCATTAGAAGGGGCTGGAATAGCAAAAGAGCTAATTAAAGCCTCGTGGGACTTTCGATCGTAGCCCTGCACCAATGGCGAGCGAGGACGAGAGGGACGGTCAATAGTTTTTCTGTACTGCGTGTAGGTTTGTTTAGAATTGGTAAACTGTTGCGAGTTGTTAGGCTTTGATGAATTGTCCAACTGCGATGAGACAGGAGATGCAAGGACATCCGCAAACGATTTTTTACTTTGTGGCACAGCTTTTGTAGCCTCACCGTAGGAAACGTTATGATTCGCCATATGATGCTTAATATTAACCTGCCGTACATACTCTGGGCAAGACTTGTTTGTTGCGAAGTGGTGACCAGTACAGTACAAACAAATTGCTGCTGATTCCAAAATGGGACAGGAATCCCCAGAGTGGAGATCAGAGCACTTGAAGCATTTCGGTTTAGAACGACATTGCATCTTTGTATGACCAAACTTGCAGCAATTATAGCATTGGATTGTCGGGAATATATATTGCTCCACACGCAACAATGTAAAGCAACAAGACACTTCCTTTGGTAAGACTTGACCATCAAAGGTAACCACTACCGTCTGAGTAGGGACCCAGCTTGTACCCTCGTTAGTAACCATTTTTTTATTTAGCCTCCTTGTTTTAAGAATTTTACCCGTGCCTGATGGGCAATTAATGGCTTCAACGATATCCTCATGATTCCACTCTGCAGGAATACCCTTAATGATACCCGTTCGGGAAATGTTATGCGATGGGATGTACGCCCTATACTTATTTAGCAAGATATCATTTTTCATGAAAGCATTAGCCTCCTCCGCTGTGTTGAACTTAACTTCTAGCCGATTTCGTCCAATTTTTTTAATTCCATTTTCAAGGATAGCTGTGCACTTGTTTTTATAAAGGAAAGCTCCAAACTTCAGTGGGTGAAGGGTGGTACCCAATTTATTCACCTCCCCTGATGAGATTTCCCCAGATGAGTAGCTCACTAGCTCGACATACACGATGTAAGGACCGCTGTCATTAGTATGGTAGAAGTCCCTAGTTATGGGTGTAAAAGATTTAGTTGTGGGATCCTGAGTCATGGGCACAGGGGATTGAGAGACAGGTTGCACTACAGTTGAAGACACAGGGCCAGATGGACTCTGTTCATCTTTTGCTAACTCATTCATGAAAATATTTGAACCTAATTTCATGGATGACGTTGAAGATTTCGTTGAGGGCTTCAACGAAACTTTTGAAATTTTTTGCAATCTCTTTTCTTTTTTTTTACTAGGAACGACTGCCCATCCATGTTCCTTATTGGATTTTAAAAAGTCGTCTCTTTTTGTATTAGTTGTCACTACAACATCCTCAAAAATATCAGACGATGCCTCAAAATATTCAGGGGTCGTCCTCGGAGAGGCCAAAATAATCCCAGGAGGAAGATCCAGTTCAAACTCCAGTTGCCCGGAGTCCAAAGGGACTTCCATATTGGTCCATCAAAACAGAAGAAAAAAAACAAAAGATATCACCATGCAAAGAAAATTTTCCAAGAAAACACAAAATTATCAATATTTACAATAAACTATTATAAGCACACTAATTTAATTATGAATGATACTATTTTACATGAATCTACAAATCTACAACAATATTAACACAGAAAAATCCCAAAATTATTTAAAATTCCCGCACAATGGAAAATCACGTGAACCTCGCACGAGTCAGCATCTATTTCTCCGTAAACTTTAGTTTACTGTGGTCTTATAAATTCTGTGGTTAGAATCTCTTTGACATTAGATGACTTTGACTTTCTGAATTCAGGGTTGCCAAATAAAAGCAAACTCAATAACTCAAATTCGCCTAATTATATATACAGAGTAGCTTAGATCGCCTCGCCTAATATTATATTTTCGTACAAATAGCATAATTCG